>JAJAGP010000220.1:0-166719 GCA_025084515.1 Ancistrus triradiatus
GCTACCAGTACCAGTGGCGGTCGTTGTTAACCCGGGCCGCGACCGATCCGGTATGGTGAAATTATTATGAACTCGCATACTGTATTTGGCAAATGTTTTACACCGGATGCCCTTCCTGACGCAACCCTCACCATTTATCCGGGCTTGGGACCGGCACTAGAAATACCCTGTCTGAGCAAACTAGCGGCTGGTTTAAGAATACAGTACAAGAATACAGAGGTAAAAATAAATAAAACACGATAAACAAAACAGTCTCCTCTGAGCAAGGGCTATTGTGAACCTGAATCACTGAATACTGAATTGAGTTTCATCTGAAAACTCATACAAGTTTAAAGGTTGAGGACCTAGACAAATTTTTCTAGTCAAAATGCGTCGAGAATCGAATTCTATGAGTTCCAAGGTCGTTCGAGAACCAAGGTACCACTATAATACCTTAACATTAAAGCTTCTTGTTTGCAGTTTGTGCTCTGTATTAAAAAATCCATCCACTTCTCCTGATGATAGTTGCAATGCCAAATAGATATGTCCCTTCTTACTTACTCCATATACTGTGTATGCACTACATAATCTGTGGTCATCAAAGGCGATCTCAGTATCACTGCTCACCATCTGCAATTCTACTGTTGCTTAGAGTTAATAATCGGGCAGCATCATTCTTTTACCCTATTTTTCGGACCATAAGGCGCACTTAAAATCCTTTAATTTTCTCAAAAATCGACAGTGCGCCTTAAAATGCGGTGCGTCTAATGTATGAATTAATTCTGGTTGTGCTTCCTGATCTAGAACCGATTGTAGATGGTACACGGCGCTCATAAATCTGTCAAAATGTTTTAGCACGGTCTTAGTAAGTTGCCGAAGCTTGAGGCAAACGTAGTGCGCAGCGTCGCGGAGTAATACGGTATGTGCTTCAGCATTAGGGTACGTGCATTCATTCATTCATTTTCGAAGCGGATTTCAAACACAACGCTATCAGTCACGCAGTACAACATGGACATAGAGCAGCTGCCAGAGAATTCAACATTAACGAATCAATGGTATGGAAGTGGAGGAAGCAAGAAGACGCCCTGCGGCAGGTAAAGACCAAACTGAGCTTCCGACGGAACTTAAGAGTTTTGTTTCATTTCATGCGTCTTATAACCCGGTGCGCTTTATGTATGAAAATATACCCGTTAGCAGCCGATCACTGATATCGCGCCTTATAACCCGGTGTGCTTTATAGCCCGGAAAATACGGTATATTGAAGTTTCTGCACTAGTGTTCAGATGCCCTTTGCTTTGTCCATTCTGTCTTATATTTCACCATGGAGAGTTAATTAAAGAAGGCTTTTATAGAGCAGCAAATCAAAAAAGACACTTCAATTAATAGAGACACTTCAGTTAATCAGGCCACATTGATTATACATGACTGGGATTTTACCTGAATGTTGTTTGCTTTGATTATACATGACTGGGTATATTATATATGAAAAATAATGTAATAAAAGCCAGGAGTGGTTGAAAGCGTCACCGCAAAGAATAACATTTGAAAAGTAATTAAGAATTGATTACATGAGTATTTTGAAATTAAAATGAGTTTCACCCAGCACAAGCCTTTAATAAAAGAAAAATCTGTAATGAGGTTTACTTAGAACTGTGTGGAATGAGCTCGTAGATTAAAATAACATTTAAAGATTTTCAATATATATAATGTTGTGTTTGTAATAGTGTTGAATATCTCATGTAATTTTTTTAAATATCATAAACCAAAATATCACATTTTCAATGCATTAAATGTAAAGTTTATATGATTAATCTACAAAACTATCTGTTTATGGTCACACCAGGTAGTAACAGTGTGGGAAGAATGGGTTAAACTGTCTTCTTTTATACTTTGAGTTCTTGGATCATTGGCTGCTTGATAAAGATGCAAAGTATGAAGCTTTGAATACTTTATTTTTCAGAAACTGTATGACAAAAATCAACGATTATGCAAAAGTTAATAGGAAAACGTAATGCATGTTGACAAAAATGGACTGAGAGAAAACTTTACAATCAAATACATGAATTTGGCGTTATGTCATTGTGTCATTCTAAATGCGTATATACATCTAATACTAAGGTTTAATAAAATGATCCTTACTGACAATTACATTAGGTTCTTTGCAGAACCCAATATGTCATGTTCACACTAAGAAAAATACAATCAAACAGTACACCCCTGCAAACAAATCGATGGGAAATCAAAAGTCAGTACTTGAATACAAAATGAGGCTCAGATGCACATTTTTACACCACTCCTTGTTATCAAGCGTAAAGCTAAATCATTTCGCTCAGTTTCTAACAAAATAGAGATTTATCTTGCATTACATGGTATTTTAGGCACTTTACCTTTCAACAGAAGCACATTCAAGAGACTAGTGCCTACTTTTCTGAATGTAATACTAATGCGCCAAAAATCAAAAATAAACAAACAACAAAAACCCTATGCAATTATTATTTAGGCTTGCCTAATATTTTAACAAATATACCATATGAGAAAGTTCAAGGAATTCTGTCATGTTATCATGTCACTTTTTAAGCATGCTAAAGTACACATTTTTTTCTTTTTTTACTTTACAATTTTACAAATATTACACTGTACAGTCAAGAAGGTTCAGATCCTTGATGGCAATTTGTTTAATAAAATGAAACACTATCAGATCGCCTTAAGCAAAATATTTAAGGCATACACACTAATAATCCAAAACTATATATTTTATATATATTATAGCTATATATATTAACTATATCACAGACTGAGTACATATGTTCATATTTCAGTTCAAAATATACAGTGGTGCTTGAAAGTTTGTGAACCCTTTAGAATTTTCTATATTTCTGCATAAATATGACCTAAACCATCATCAGATTTTCACACAAGTCCTAAAAGTAGATAAAAAAAGAACCCAGTTAAACAAATGAGACAAAAATATTATACTTGATTATTTATTTATTGAAAAAAATCATCCAATAATACATATTAGTGAGTGGCAAAAGTATGTGAACCTCTAGGATTAGCATTTAATTTGAAGATAAAATTAATCAGGTGTTTTCAATCAATGGGATGCCAATCAGGTGTGAGTGGGCACCTTGTTTTATTTAAAGAACAGAGATCTATCAAAGTCTGCTCGTCACAAGATATGTTTGTGGAAGTGTATTATGGTACGAACAAAGGAGATTTCTAAAGAGTTTGGACTCCACTAATCTACAGTCAGACAGATTGGGTACAAATGGAGGAAATTCAAGACCATTGTTATCCTCCGCAGGAGTGATCGACCAACAAAGATCACTCCAAGAGCAAGGCATGTCATAGTTGGAGAGGTCACAAAGGACCCCAGGGTAACTTCTAAGCAATGGCTAATGTTAATGTTCATGAGTCAGCCATCAGAAGAACACTGAACAACAATGGTGTGCATGGCAGGGTTGCAAGGAGAAAGCCACTGCTCTCCAAAAAGAACATTGCTGCTCGTCTGCAGTTTGCTAAAGATCATGTGGACAAGCCAGAAGACTACTGGAAGAATGTTTTGTGGATGGATGAGACCAAAATAGAACTTTTTGGTTTAAAAGAAAAGCGTTATGTTTAGAGAAAGAAAAACACTGCATTCCAGCAGAAGAACCTTATCCCATCTGTGAAACATGGTGGTGGTAGTATCATGGTTTGGCCCTGTTTTGCTGCATCTGGGCCAGGACAGCTTGCCATCATTGATGGAACAATGAATTCTGAATTTTCAGAGAATTCTAAAGGAATGTCAGGATATCTGTCCATGTACGAATCTCAAGTCAAGAGAAAAGTGGGTCATGCAACAAGACAACGCCCCCCTAAGCACACAAGTCGTTCTACCAAAGAATGGTTAAAGAAGAATAAAGTTCATGTTTTGGAATGGCCAAGTCCTGACCTTAATCCAATGGAAATGTTGTGGAAGGACCTGAAGCGAGCAGCTAATGTGAGGAAATCCACCAACATCCCAGAGCTGAAGCTGTTCTGTACGGAGGAATGGGCTAGAATTCCTCCAAGCCGGTGTGCAGGACTGATCAACAGTTACAGGAAACGTTTAGTTGCAGCTATTGCTGCACAGGGGGGTCACACCAGATACTGAAAGCAAAGGTTCACATACTTTTGCCACTCATTAATATGTAATATTGGATCATTTTCCTCAATAAATAAATGACCTAGTATAATATTCTTGTCACATTTGTTTAACAGGGTTCTTTTTTTATCTACTTTTAAAATCTGATGTTGTTTTAGGTCATATTTATGCAGAAATATAGAAAATTCTAAAGGGTTCACAAACTTAAGCACCACTGTATGACAGAGGCTGACCACTAGTTTTAGTGTAGAAGTCAGCAAAAATGAAGCTGAATCTACATTAAATATTCATAAAATGTGGCTGATCATCCAGTTTATACTATTACAGATAATTATTTTATCACTTATCAGATTCAATTATGAAAACTTTTGATAATTGTATTGAACATGTTGATCATTGACTTATAGCTCAGGATGATAAACCCTTGCATTTTTAAATATGCAGTATCTTTAGAATAAATTATTTCCTGTGGTAGCTGATCAGGGGTCTGTTGTTTGGGAAAAATGGGATGTCATGATATGAAAAATATGAAAAATGATCTAGGGAAGTCATGAAAAGAGAGACTATGCTCTGTATTCTGACACAAAATAAAACTTAAGGGAAGTATAGTATAAAGATGATGTATAGGGAGAAATACCACTGAAAAAGAGAGTGGCTTGAGAAAGCCAAGTTGACAACCAGAGCTTATAGGAAGAAAGATATTCAGAAAGCAGAGAACTTGGAAACAAGTTAAGAGAGAGACAGCCAAGATTTCATTTGTTCTAAGTTGACGGGTGAAGTGGCCATAAGACGTTTAACCATGTTGCTTCCGATAACAGAATTCATTTGCGATGATGTTGAAATAAGATGGGACTTAATGAGGGTGTGATGTTAATAAGAGCTGAAGAACTCTCTTACCTCAGTTCATCCACAGCATCCATTGCTGGACACAGCGTTGTAGTCTGAATGCCAAATCGCACACAGTGTTCCATATGGTGTGTCAAAACAGTAGCAACACCTTTGTCAGTGCATTAGTACATTCTGCTTGGTAACGTGTATTGGAGCTGCATCTTTTTTCTACTTTGTGTTTTCTAGATTTTCATAAGAAACAATTAGATTTCACACAGTAGGGAAATTGTTGCCTAGGGAAGTTGTGGAGATTTGAAAATGTAGTGAGGTAATGGTTAAAGTTGGAGAAAATATTAAGGAAATCTATTGAGAGAGAGTATAGATGTATTTGTTACTGTACATCTGTGTATGATTGTTCAATGTCTTACCTAAAGAACAATAGTTTGTTTGTCATCAACTTGTGATTAAACTGAATGAAAATCAGACTGCATTTTATAAATAATTAATGCTGAAATGGAGATGATTCCAAAGGGTGCACAAACAAATTTCTGCAGCTGTAACTCTGCAGTGGTGCTTGAAAGTTTGTGAACCTTTTCGAAATTTCTATATTGCTGCATATATATGAACTAAAATATTATCATATTTACACAAAAGTCCTAAAAGTAGATAGAGAACCCATTTAAACAATTTCGAGAAAACTATTATACTTGGTCATGAATTTATCGAGGAAAATGATCCAATGTTACATATCTGTGAGTCGCAAAAGTATGTGAACCCTTAGGTTTAGCAGCTAATGTGAAATTAAAGTCAGGTGTTTTCAATCATGATTAGATACGAGTGGACACTTGTATTTACTGAACAGGGATCTAGAAAGGAAAACACGTTTCGTGAGGAGCTCAGGAAAGGAGTTGTGGATGCTCATCAGGCTAGATTACGATACCATCTCTCTAGAGATTGGACCAATCCACAGTCAGACACACTGTGTAGAAAATTAGGAATTGCAAGACCACTGTTGTTCAACCAACAGAGATTACTCCAAAACAAGGAGTAATAGGGACTGTGGTAGCCTAGTGGGTAAGGCATTGGACTATGGACCAGAAGATCCAGGGTTCAAATCCCACCTCTGCCAAGCTGCCACTCTTGGGTCCTTGAGCGAGAAACAACCCTAGACAGAACCTTCCAGAAACAACCCTAGACAGGGCGCCAATCCATCATGGCTCTCACAGATATGTAATCTTTGATTATCTTCCTCAATAAATAAATGACCAAATATAATGTTTTGGCTGATTTGTTTATGTTCTCTTTGTCTACATTCAGGACTTAAATCGGACTTTGAGCGAGACCCTTAACCCACAATTTCTTGGATTGAAAGACTTGTATTTCGCTCTGGATAAGGGCGTCTGCTAAATGCTGTAAATGTAAACGTCACAAAGGAATCCAGGGTAACATCTAAGCAATTAAAGCCTTCCCTCACATTGTCTAATATTAATGTCCACAAGTCCACCATCAAGAGAACACTGAACAACAATACTGTATATGGGTAGGGTTGGAAAGACAAAGCCGCTGCTCTCCAGACAGATCTGCACAATCCAGAAGGCTACTGTAGAAACATTTTGTGGATGGATGAGACCAAAATTGAGCTTTTGGACTGTTGAGGATTTCTTGGACACATGTGCCTTTGTGATTAATCATGATCTGGATTTAGTATAATTAAAATGAGAGTCGTCTGTATTCCAGCATAAGAACTTTGTCTTATCCCACCAAGATGACTTTCTACCATGGATAAAACAACACATTCTGAATTATACCAGCAAATACATTTAAAATGTCCTGACTTTAATCTAACAGAAGTGTCATGGAAGAAGGGCACAAGGCAGAAACAACCCTAGACAGGGCGCCAATCCATCATGGCTCTCACAGATATGTAATCTTTGATCATCTTCCTCAATAAATAAATGACCAAATATAATGTTTTGGCTGATTTGTTTATGTTCTCTTTGTCTACATTCAGGACATAAATCGAACTTTTTAGGTCATATTTATGCAGTAATATAGGACATTTTCACCTATTTTCAAGGACCACTGTACATCTGACTGTTTATTAAAACAGTAATAACCCAAATACCCCATAAACAATTCCATGCACTGATTGATTACATAGTAAAGTTGTGGGCAATATTTGGTTAAATGATATTTTCAGTTCCTTCGTATTTGTTTCGCACATAGGCACATCTTGACATCTTTCTGCTGAAATGTCCTGAGCTGAACTCGGCATTACCAGGAGCGTTTTACTGAGATGAATCTGTGCCATTGATGGTCTTGTTCCATTTCTCTAGTCATACTTGGTTTCTCAAATGTCCTGAAGCTGATTCAGTGAGTCAATTTCTCGCTGAGTCTATTCCTAGCACATTTGAGCTGCTGGTAATGATTTTCAAAAATGATCATGCAGTAATACTTTGCTGTGATATCTTCAGGTTTGTACTGGTAGTGCATTGCACTGATGTTTTGGTGAGCATAAATGGTCAGAAGGCTCTTGTCATGGTGCATATCATCATCTGTGTTGATATCAGAGGTGATGTTTTCATGCTCCAAGGAAATGTCCGTGCTGTCTCTTCAGGTTGTGTATAAATCCGGGCTTGTCAAAAAGAGTTATCGTACAGGCTGGAATCCAGGTTATTTATTTTATCTTATTTTTAGTAGTTGCCATATATCAAAAAGTACGACGAGCTAGCACAGCAGGATTTCCAAATAGAATAATTATATTCATCTATGCTTTGTCTTCATTTTCAGGCTCTCAATGAAAGTCTGTTTCTCGTTCATTTTCTCATATTCGCTCTTCAGCATGTCTGTCATGGGCTTGCAAGCTCATGTTATTCAAATGGCAATACCTCAATGTCTGCGCATGTAGGCCTTGTGATCTTGTCCAGCAAAAACACAAATGCTGTCTTTTTATGGCCCAGATGGATGAATCCACTGTTTCATCTGCCTGTGAAGAAACTATGTACAGCCCAACCTTTTTGTGCCACGTACAATATATTACATAAATGATCAGAGATGTAGAATAGTCAATACACTACCCGTGTGTTAATCAACACTCTTCTTTTATAAAATCCTGGACTCTAGAATTCAGTGGTGGAGATCTGGGTGACCTCAGACTGCAGGTCCTGTTGAACCCTGATCGAGCGGGATCCTCGCGAGATCCGTTCCAGGCCTAGTCATACCGGCTTCTTCCCTGCTTCAGACTGAGTACAAATTGACACAGGCTCCCGGGTGGCATTCCTTGCTCTTGAAAGGCTGTTCTGGTCCACCCTGGTGCGGAACGGCAAGCAGAATTCCCTGAAGCACCTCTTGAAGTTCTCATCGAGGAAGGCATAAAGAACAGGATTAAGACTGCTGTTGGTGTAACCGAGGGCAATGCACAGGTGCCAGCTGGCGATGACAAATGGATTCCTCTGATCGATCTCCACCAGGGTTTTGATGATAATGAAGATGTGAATGGGCGTCCAGCAAATGATGAAGGCCGCCACCACCACGAGCACCATTCGCGTGATACGACGCATGTTCCTGTCTTTCTCCTTGGAGCCAGAAAGAAGCCGGACGCTCCGCAAGCGAAGGATCATCAGGCCGTAGCAGATGGTGATGACGAGGACAGGGACCACAAAGGCAAAGATGAAGACGCAGATTTTAGTTACAGTGTCCCAGTACCAGGCTGGATCAGGAAACTTCAACGTGCAGACTACTTGTCCTGTTAGGAAATAGAAGTTAGGAGACATTCTGTGTGAGTAACGGTTTATCTTTGACATCAAAACATTACTTATTTAATAATAAGACATCAAGCCTCTCCTGGAAGCTCTGAGAATGTCGAGCATGTCAATAGGGGGAGAAATTATAGACAATATCTCGGAATTAAGTTTTTTTTCCCCGAGTGAGTGAGCAAGAGAGAGAGAGATTGGTCTCTGTTTGTGCTTAGTGGACCAGTAGGTTTCTCTCTGGGCAGGGCTTCACAGTCTACTGCTCCTCTCTATCACTGTCCAGCTGATCGGTTTAGTGTCAGCGCTATGGCGGAGTGTTAAAAACAAATATAGAACACATTTCACCCCAGACTACTAAGGTGTTGCTACAGTTCGCTCTTTCATTAACATCGCTAACGTTAGTGGCTAGATGTTAAGGAGCCACTCTATCCACTCCATTGAAATTATATTATTATATTACAGTTTTAAATGTAGTTTGTAGAGATTTTAATGCCATATTTTCTGTGCAAGTCGAATTTATCATAAATTTTGGAGTTTAATACGTGTATATACTGCATATATCGTAGCGTCGGACAGTGTTTCCCAACCCAAGCACATAAGTGTGCAAAGAGAAATCATCAGGTGTGCCGTGGAAGATTATCCAATTTCACCTGATTAGTTCTCTAAGCTAGCGGCGTGTAGTGACAGGCAGAACAATTACATTCTTTTCCACTAGAGGGCAGTGACATATCAGCTTTGTGTTCAACTAAACAGGCCCAGGTTTGACACTGAGTAAGTAAATTGAGACTAGATTTTCACTATATTTCAACAAATATACTTTTTGTGACATTTTTATTTGGTGGTGTGCCTTGTGATTTTTCTAATGTGAAATATGTACCGTGGCTCAAAAAGGTTGGGAAACACTGGCGTGGCCTATATTAAACATGTTTAAAACACGACCATGACCACGGCTTTTCCTCACTACATTTCCCAGCGCTCATCACTCTGACCACGTGACTCCCTATGTCACTCACTGCCAAGTGCTGGGAGCAATGTAGTGCTTTAGTGTACTTGCTTAAAACTCTTACATTAAACTGCATTTGGGCAATGTCATTAATATAAAGCTTATTTTGTAATACAATATCGAATATCTCAGGTAATTTGATTGAATAATGTATTGAAAGTGGAAAAGCAAAATATGATTATTGCATGACCACGCCTTTTGCGCATTACATTTCCCAGCTCTCATCACTCCCGCCACGAAGGAGAAAGTCAGGATCGAGGTCTTAATGCTACCTCGCTACAATGAGCGTTCGCAGGGTGGGATGTCTGTCGTAACATAATTTACTCAAAAGTCTGCGAGGTATTATAAACTGTTATATTCACCTTGATCAGTCACTTTAGTGACTGCCATGATCATGATAGGTACCCCAATGGCAGACGAGAGCATCCAAATACACACGTTGATGATCTTAGCCTTGACGGGTGTCCGGAACTCCAGCGCCCTCACTGGGTGGCACACGGCGATGTAACGATCGACACTCATCATGGTCAGTGTGAAGATGCTAGTGAACATGTTGTAGTAGTCGATGGCTATGACAAGCTTGCACAGGGGCTCGCCAAATGGCCAGGTGTTCATTAGGTATTTAGCACTCTGGAAGGGAAGTGTGCTGGTGGCCAGCGCATCAGCCAGAGCCAGGTTAAAGATGTAAATGTTGGTGGCAGTCTTCATCTTGGTATATCTGCAATAAATAATTGAGGTATGTTGTTTATAGGTGGCATGAAAAGTGTAATTATCAGATTGTCTATCAATGTAGTGGTTAAGGTCCTGGACTATGGACTAGAAGATTGTGGGCTCAAATCTGCCCCTCTGCCAAGCTTCCACCATAGGTTGGATTGTATCAGTTATACATTGCATCAGTTTTTACAATAGAGCATTGTCTTAAAGCAGCTTTACAAATATCTAGACCCTAACTGAGCAAGCCTAGGGGAGTGTGGCAAGGAAACGCACCCTAAATATTATAAGGAAGAAACCTTGGGAAGACCAAGACTCAAAAGAGGATCAAACCTCCTTGTGCAGCCTGGAAGATATATGTAAGAATTAAACTTAATTAAATTCAGCTTTTGAAAAAAGAACTTCAAACTCCACTTAATCCAAATAAACCTCTGTGGTTATGATGGCTAAAAACTTGTGGTCAATAAGAAGTTGATTTTTCTTCTTCTGAGAAGGTTTTTCAACAATTAGCCTAGGTTATCAGCTACATCTTGAAGTCTGTTATACAGTAGTTAAGGTCACTTCCATTATCTCCCAAACTAGCCTTTGCACTAAATTCTTTGTTTAAAGATGTGCAGGAATGTGACGCATAACGCCCGGTCACATTTACATCTGTGGACTGATAAATTTTATTTAAAAGAACTATCCTTCTTAAGATTATTAACCTACTTAAACATTAATGTACCTCGTCAGAAACACTTTTATCGTACAGCAGTTGTAATGCCACACACAACAGCGCAACCTCTGGTGAAAAAGTTTGATTAAACACAACCTTCGATTTCACAATAAGCAATGTGTGGCAGGCACTGTGCTCCATATTTAGTATGCACCAACAAGATGATGCTGAGCAGGTCTTACTATTTACATGTTCTGGATCTGGGCACTGAGCCATACGTGGATCGCGGGACAATTGTGGATTGGTTTCTATTTGAGAATTAGTTTCTCTATGTAGTGGAAAGCTGATGGGGGAGAAACCAGTGGAGTAAGAACTACAGTATCTTTGCATCACAGCACACCAGAGGGAATAAAGAACCCTGCAATGTTTGCAAGGCAGCCACCAGAGTGAAATATGTTCATTTCTAACAGTTTCCTGCACTATTCTTGGATGAATTCTCGCATCTTAAATGCGACAGGAAATATATTGCGTTGTCAGAGAGAGAGAGAGAGAGAGAGGTAAGGAGGGGCTGAGCAAATCAATGTGCTGCATTTGACCCATCTTCAATAGTAAAAAATTAGAAAGTCAATATGTGGTGACCAATATTGACATTAAACAAATCAATCTATGGGAAATGCTGCAGTGTCTTGGCAATTTAGTCAATACTGGTACTCTGGTACAGTATCTCACGTCCACTCACTGGCAACTTTATTTGGTACACCCTGCTAGTACCAGGTTGGACCTCCTTTTGCATTCAGGACTGCCTTCAGTTTTCATGGTATATATATTCCACATGCTGTTGGAACCATTCCTCAGAGATTTTGGTCCATATTGAAACAACAGCATCACACAGGTGATGCAGATTCATGCTTTCATGTTGTTTACACCAAATTCTGAACCTACCACCCGAATCTCACAGCAGAAACAGCCAGGCAACATTTTTCCAATCTTGTATTGTCCAATTTTGGTTAGCTTGTGCAAATTGTAGCGTCAGGTGCCTGTTCTCAGCTGACAGGAGTGGCACCAGGTATGGTCTTCTGCTGCAGGAGCCCAATTTCTGTAAACCCTATAGATGGCTATGTGTGAAAATCCCAGTAGACCAGCTGTTTCTGAAATACACTGATCAGCCAGACTGGCACCAACAACTGCTTCGTTCAGAATCACTTAAATCAGGTCATCATCAAGCAGGTCATCTTGTCCATGCACTGAATTGCTGCCATGTGAAGGGCTGAATAGATATTTGCTTTAAAGCGCAGTTGAACAGGTGTACCCACCTAACAGGTGTTTGGGACTGTGGTAGCCTAGCGGTTAAGGTACTGGACTCTGCACCAGAAGGTCCAGGGTTCAAATCCCACCTCTGCCAAGCTGCCACTGTTGGGTCTTTGAGCTAGACCCTTAACCCACAATTGCTGGGATTGTAGGACTGTATCCATTGTAAGTCGCTCTGGATAAGGGCGTCTGCTAAATGCTGTAAATATAAATATAGTGTAGCTTTGCTCTATAATTTGTAGTAATTAAAATTTTGTTCGGACAACGTCAAGATCGCATAACGTGCAGTTTCAGTAACACATGTATTGTAGTATGGGTTAAATGGACTCTCAATAAGATTATGGCACTGCATATTTGGCAACACTGTTCCCCGACAGACCAGTAGAGCCGCTCTTTAATGAAACCTGTTCATCATGAGTGGGTGTCAATAATCCAGTGGCTTGGATCTAATTGCTTATAATAAGCACACAAATACAATTCTCACACAAACAAAATGTCCAAATTAGCCCCCAGGGAAATGTCAGTTTAAATTATGTACAAACAACAATGACAAAAAAGTGCTATTTCTATTATGTAACTTTTACATAACACCACTGGTGCTTTGTACCTAAAGTGTTTTCAATGCTCTCTGCAAAATACAAACATGAAATACAAAGACAGATATGCATAGACAAGCAGTTTCAGTTGAATGGCTTACACTGTTGCACTCCATGACACTCAATATGACACTTTCATAGGATTTCGCCTCCCCAAAAAGAGGATCTGTCAGCTTTCCACCCTGCTCTTTTAACATGTACATTTGTTATTTAGCCCTTGCTCAGTGTGACTTACAACTTCTTACAGTCCAAGCATTTGTGGGTTAATTCCGGGATCGGCAGATCCCGTGAAAACAACCAGGACTATGGACACGATCTCAAAGGTGGTGAAGACGTTAAGAATAAGCTGACCTGGCAACCGTGGTACTCTCTTGTGTTACATTGCGTTCATGGCCAGACTGAGAAAATCGATAGAAATCGTAGTATGGGTATATATGCTCTGAGAAATCTGATTACTGAGCTATAATCCAGCTCTCTTTATCAGATTTCTTGATTTGATTTCTAGATCGGAGTATGCTGTGTACATGACCACTTGAATGATCGGATTATTAAGTGCATGAAAACACACTCAATGATGTATCGAAGAGGTCTACTCTGTGTTTTTTCCAAAAGGGAATGGGGGACTCGGGACTCCCCCACCCCACACATAATTTCTGCTCGTGTCTCTACCTCTACCTTAATCTTTCTTGCTCTCAGTAAGAAGCTACACATTTGAGAGTTATTGATGCTCATCACCCTGAAAAACGTTACAAAACCATCTCTAAAGAGTTTGGACTCCACCAATCCACAGTCAGACAGACTGTGTATAAATTGAAGAAATTCAAGACCATTGTTACCCTCCCCAGGAGTGGTCGACCAACAAAAAGATCACTCCAAGAGCAAGGCGTGTAATAGTTGGTGAGGTCACAAAGGACCCCAGGGTAACTTCTAAGCAACTGAAGGCCTCTGTCACATTGGCTAATGTTCATGTTCATGAGACCACCATCAGAAGAACACTGAACAACAATGGTGTGCATGGCAGGGTTGCAAGGAGAAAGCCACTGCTCTCCAAAAAGAACATTGCTGCTCGTCTGCAGTTTGCTAAAGATCACGTGGACGAGTCAAAAGGCTATTGGAAGAATGTGTTTGGTTTAAAAGAAAAGCGTTATGTTTGGAGAAAGGAAAACACTGCATTCCAGCATAAGAACCTTATCCCATCTGTGGAACATGGTGGTGGTAGTATCATGGGTTGGGCCTGGATTTTGCTGCATCTGGCTGGGCAGGACGGCTTGCCATCATTGATGGAAACAATGGAAATTCTGAATTTTATATCCGAAAATTATATAGGAAAGTGTCAGGACATCTGTCCATGAACTGAATCTCAAGAGAAGGTGGAATCATGCAGCAAGACAAGGACCCCTAAGCAACACAAGCCGTTCTACCCAAGAATGGTTTAAAGAAGATTAAAGTTCATTGTTTTGGAATGGCCAAGTCAAAGTCCTGACCTTAATCCAATCGAAATGTTGTGGAAGGACCTGAAGTGAGCAGCTAATGTGAGGAAACCCACCAACATCCCAGAGCTGAAGCTGTTCTGTACGGAGGAATGGGCTAAAATTCCTCAAATCTGATGATGTTTTAGGTCATATTTATGCAGAAATACAGAAAATAAAGGGTTCGCAAACTTAAGCATCACTGTAGTAATTAATTATAAGATAAATTAACGATGAACCTCACTGTATGACAGCAGAGAACAGTTTTTATATTTGTGCTCTTAAAGCAAAAAAAAAAAATATAAACAATTTGCTAGAAACTAAGAGGAGAACATGATGTTCCACACGCTGCTCGCCTACACATAGACACAGAAAACTAGCCATGACTTGTTTTCACACTGTAGCTAAAGCAACGTAACTTGGCAGATGAACTCGATTGGAGGAGGGTGCTAACTGTCGCTTACGGTGTACAACTTGGGAGTCGTACCCGGGTGCTTCTAATGCCGTTTTAACTCATTCTCAGTGGTTCCCAGTTTACTTTTTAAACCTAGATATAATCCTAAGTATAAAAGACTGAGGCTGCATCCCATTTCAGGTCTATGAAGGCATGTCCTTCAAAAGCTGCGTGGCGAAGGCCGAACCGAAATGTGCTATACAGCAGATTGAGTATGCGTCACAGCACACAATGCACCTCGGGGTATGTTGGGTGGCGGAGGACACATCCATGGAGCCTTCGTTAACATGGAAAAGAAGGCCACATTTCTCTCCGCTATGACGCAATCGGTCTTCAAATGCAGCCTCCGAAGGATGCAGCCCCTGAAATGGGACAAATCATTTTTGATCCCCAAACTAATATTAGTGTTAGTGTTATCAGTGTTATGTTTCCTCCCACAGCTAATAACTTAATGATTCTTTGATTCTTTAATTTAAAAATTAATGATTTTTTAATTCTCTTGAATTCCCAGCTCTCAGAGCTTCTCATTTCTTATAAGCTCCTGTTATCAATTCAATTTATCTGTCCTGCTTTCTTAACTCACTCCAATTTATCCTCGGTTGTCCTTCACTTTCTCAACTCGTATCACCAGTCAAACTTCCCCTCTGTTAACTTATCTCTTTTTTCAGAAATTCTCTCATCATGACTTCCCATTCTTGACATTTATAGCTTTTCTTTTTCCTTTCTCTTTAGCAGCCTCTCAGACACAATCAAACCATTTACCGGCAGCATTTCAGATACGAACGCTGCGCTGACGCTGGCTCTTGGCCAGCTTATATAATGTGTCAGCCAGGTGCAGCTCATTAAAACCAAGTGCAGCCTGTTAACACTAAAGGTGCTAACACCACATGACTGCACCATGGGCAATGTAGTTCATAAGCATGACACCAGCTTGCGCTGTAGCCACCACCTCTGGTCAATGGCAACAGTGCAGAGCAGGCCTGAAAATAAAATAAAAATAAAACATAACCTGCAGCATATAAATAAAAATAATCTCTAGAGTGAGTTATTGCTAGTGAGTTACTATTATTCACAGAAATCACAGAGGAGATGGAAGTACAGTCAGTCATGGCTTTTATGTCATCTAGCTGGTAACAGTTTTGGTGACGTATCATCTTAAAAGCCAACAGGACGAGAGGTTTGTTGAGATGTGGTCTGAGTATAGGTGTGAGTGAAACCAGATTATGTAGTTAGGGATGTTAGGAACACAGGATTTATAAAGAGAAGACAGTGGTGCACAGTTGACACCAGCAGCACTAACTATAATGGCATAGCTAAAAATGGAGAACCAGATGGTAACACAGCCAATTGGGATCCCGTGAGACATTAATGATAGCATGTAGTGAGAGGCAAGACGATAGCAACGCAGCATCCCAGATTACCACAGACCTCTATGACAAGGTCTAAGACAGGGATGCACAGCCCTGGGCCATAGATGCCAAAGCCTAGCATAATCCAGGAACCCTATCAAAGACACATGACCCAGTAACAGGCTCACTACCAGGGAAACATGATAGAGCAGGCAGGCTAGAGACAGGGTACAACTGTGCATAAAAATAAGCCTATTAAACACTAAATAGATTAGGTGATATAATACAAGGGTCTGCCAATCAAGAAGAAATGAAGAACAAATTAATTTGTAATAATTGCATTAGCTAAACATTGCTATGAGCCATCATTAAATTGTCTGCAGTGTGCTTTCTTTTAAATATTTCTGGATGTCCATTACTCCATGAAAAAAAAGAAAGAAAGAAACTGGCTCTGACTGAAAGCATTCAAGCTTTTGGGAAGATGCTCGGGCATTATGGGAAATGTAGTGCCTGTAGTGAATTTGGTGGGTCTTGTAGTTCTGCACAGTAACATTTTCTTGTAACATTCTATTTATCAGTGCAAGCAAGACAGGATTTTCATTCAAATCAAAACTATTTATTTGTGATTTTCATGGAACAGTGGTGGCGTAGTGGTTAAGGTACTGGACTATGGACTAGAAGGTCCAAAGTTCAAATCGCACCTCTGCCAGTCTGCCACTGTTGGGTCAGTGAGCAAGATCCTTAACTACATAATACAGTAACATGCACGGAAAGAACTTGTGTGAATTAGAGACGCAAAACAATTAGTTTTTAAGTTTCAAAAGATTGCATCACTTCCCTCGTATTGGTTTGCTCCACTCTCTGCCATAACCAAACGCCTCCAGTGTTGCCAGTTTAGTGATCTGTTAGACCCCTTTAATGACTTTTTCAAAAGTATGACTGTTAGTGACTGTCCGCTGCTCATTACACGTGTCTAAAGCCTGTATGAGTTACACATGGCCTTGTTCTTAATGACCAATCACTGATCACTTTAATCTGGGTGGAATCGCAGATGGATTAATGCATTTACACCCTTTATTATGCACAACAAATCAGTCTCAACCATAGGGCTACTTAAATCTCAAAGAATGATATAACGAGTCATTGTTTCTTTTTCATTTTGAATGGATAAAAAGTCCAAACTAAAACTATGGAGGAAAAAAAAGCCTACTGAAAGCTGCACTTAACTGGTGTCAGCTGCATTTTGCCAGTCAAGCACATGGTAGGGAACGTCCTTTAAAAGTCAGGAGTATAACAGAGGACAGGCTATGGTAGAGCTTTGGGCATTCTTCGGTATTGGTTGTGCCGGAACACAGGTCAGAAGAGTAATCCAAGAGTCCGCATGTTCTCCCCAAGTCTGCATGGGTTACCTCTACCTCAGTATTCAAGAACGGAGAGAATTTATTTCCATAAGGAATAATGTAAATCGACATTGCATAAGGAATTATATGCGTTAATGGAGCTGTACTGTAAACACTCTGTATACACAGACAAACATTAAAAAAACCACATGTACATCAACATGTACATTTTAAAAAACAACATCGAGTGCAGAGGTATGAATGTACTCCAGATTTCCTTCTACATGCGGTCGGTCAACTGGTGTCTCTAAAGTGATGAGCGTGAGTGACTGGCACCCTGTGCTGCTCACCCTGAATCGCATTAAGTGAGTATAAAAGAATGAGTACACCAGCATTGTTTTTTCTGCTATTTAGTATTTTAGTATGCAATTGGGGATGGAACCTGGCATCATCTACACTGGATCTATTTCCAAGCGTGCACAGGAGTAGAAATAAGAAACATATCCAGATAACGGATGTAAATATGTGCTAAGTAATCTTCTTATTTGTTTAAAACCCAGGTGGTTTGCCCCATTTCCTAAACCCTTACATGTTTTACATGAGCACTGGAATAATCACATAACTAACTAAGCTGAATGCCTGGATGATCAGTTTGCACATAACCACACTCACTGTGACTAACACTAATGATCAGCTAGCAGTGAAGCCAATGCAGCAAGGTGTAAAAGGAAAACCAGATCTCTGCACATTCCCTCAAGTCCACGAGCACAAAAATTGCCGTGCATTACTATTATTACATGAAATTGCACATTGTTCAATTCCTCTCTTTTGGTCTGTTTCGTCTCCATCAGCGGTCACTGATGGATTTTACTAGATCAGTCACACATTCCTGGTCATTGATCGGGTAGAACCGTAGTGCTGGCTCCAACAACACTGGGCGGCGAGTGTGTCCATCAATTAGAGGTTTGTCAATAACACCTTCAGAACTGATGATGTCTGAATTAGCAGCCTTCTACAAAGAGGAGATGGGGGATCCTAAAGCAAGCACACATTGACTATTGGCTCGCTACATGAGCCATTTAGAGGCTGTGATCTCTGCCAAAGGGAGTGTTCTTAAATATTGACTGAAAGATTGCTCAAACTTTTTGACATGGCATTTTGTTTAATTATTTGAGCAAATAAACATTAATTGATAGTAAATATCACAGTAATATGTTGTATTTAAGGTTTTCTTATTTTTCTGAGGTCATTATTACAGTGGTACAGCAGACAGCAAAGAGGTACTCTACCCAAAAGTAGCCTCTGAGAGCCTTTTTATAGACAGTGGGGGAAGCACTTTTACGCCCTCTTGTGGCAAGACCCAATGTCTAATCAGACCACACCTGTAATCATACATATCTGCCTAAGATGTAATTGCATGCCAAGTTTTGCAGCATTTCCATCTGTGCCTCACTTTTTTTGTCAGTGAATGTATGAAAGTTTAAAAAGTTTACTGAGTTCACTGAGGCAAAGTAACTTGATCTTGTTTCAGTTACGATTCAGTCTGGACTTCAACTCATTCCACTTGATAGTGACAATAATGGAGGAAACATTATTGATGATTTGTAGCTCCTGTCCAGAACTACACAATTCAGTGCTAAAAATCAATAGCTCATAGCAGACCTCAGCATGGGCAATCTCAGCATGTCCACAGCAATACATGAATGTGCCCTAAGAGGGCAGATGGATAGGCTGATAAACTATGAAGGACTGCTAAAATTTGTAAGCGGCTTTGCTAAAATGTAACACTAGAGTAGAACAGAATATATACAGTGGGGCAAAGTATTTAGTCAGCCACTGATTGTGCAAGTTCTCCTCCTTAGAAAGATGAGAGAGGTCTGTAATTTTCATCATAGGTACACTTCAACTATGAGAGACAAAATGAGAAACAAAAATCCAGGAAATCACTTTGCAGGATTTTTAAAGAATTTAATTGTAAATCATGGTGGAAAATAAGTATTTGGTCAATAACAAAAATTCAAATCAATACTTTGTAACATAACGTTTGTTGGCACACACTGTAGCTGGTATTTTGGCCCATTCCTCCATGCAGATCTCCTCTAGAGCAGTGATGTTTTGGGGCAACAAGGACTTTCAACTCCCTCCACACATTGTCTATGGGGTTGAGGTCTGGAGACTGGCTAGGTCACTCCAGGACCTTGAAATGCTTTTTACGGAGCCACTCCTTCGTTGCCCGAGTGGTGTGTTTGGGATCATTGTCATGCTGAAAGACCCAGCCACGTTCCATCTTCAATGCTCTCACTGATGGAACGAGGTTTTGGCTTAAAATCTCACGATACATGGCCTCGTTCATTCTTCCCTTAACACGGATCAGTCGTCCTGTCCCCTCTGCAGAAAAACAGCCCCAAAGCATGATGTTTCCACCCCCATGCTTCACAGTAGGTATGGTGTTCTTGGGGTGCAACTCAGCATTCTTCTTCCTCCAAACACGACGAGTTGAGTTTTCTCACACAAAAAGTTTCTATTTTCTTGTTTTCCGTCTGACCACATGATATTCCTCCTCCCAATCCTCTTCTGGATCATCCCATATGCTCTCTGGCAACTTCAGACGGGCCTGGACATGTACTGGCTTAAGCAGGGGGACACGCCTGGCACTGCAGGATCTGAGTCCCTCTCGGCGTAGTGTTACTGATGGTAGCCTTTGTTACTTTGGTCCCAGCTCTCTGCAGGTCATTAATCAGGTCCCTCCGTGTAGTTTTGGGATTTTTGGTCACTGTTCACATGATCATTTTGACCCCATTTTGACCCATTTTGTCTCTCATAGTTGAAGTGTTCCTATGATGAACATTACAGACCTCTCTCATCTTTCCATGTAGGAGAACTTGCACAATTAGTGGCTGACTAAATACTTTTTTGCCCCACTTTATTATTAATATTGATATCATTAATGGGTAAATATTGCTTTAATCTATGTTCTCTTCTTTTTTCTTTGCCATTTGCAAATATGCTGTATAGAGGAAAATCCGCTTACTTTCCTATCAACAAACATTAGCAAGCTAGCATAAGCACTAAATTGCTAACGCAGTGTCCTCAATCACATGGCTCTGAATGATGCTTTAATGAACAAGTTAAAAAGAATTATGGCTACAAAAAACAGCAATACGCATCAGTGTGCATTCTGATGGATGCTAATAATGTCCTTGCCAATGTAGCCTCCAGGTATTTCTCTCAATCACTCAGGCCTAAATGCATTAAGCAGGCAGACAAATCTCCACAAAGGAAAGCTATTACTCGAGTAGGTTTTTTGCACAATGATGATAGGAAGGGGAGGAGACCAGAACACCTGCAGCAGCAGAGTGTGACGATTGTACTGAAAATTATTTGTATATGAGATAAAAGCCCTCTAACATGCCCTACAACAACAGAAAGTACATTTGGCTGCCGTTGCAAAATGGTTTTCTTTTTACTGATGCTGGAAGCATTAACTAAACAGGGTACCTAAAAGCATCTCCCTAGATTCCTAAAAATGGTGTCTGTGTGTGGGTCAATAAATTTGTCACCTTGTCCAGTAATGATTCCTGCCTTGTGCTCTGTGTAGCCAGATGGGCCCTAACCCCGGCAACCCTGAACTGGATAGAAATGAATGAACAAATGCTGGGACATGTAGTTATTGGAAATATTAACATATTACCATTATTTTACTATAGCGACATTTAAGGATGTGAGACATCTGGTAAATGAGTAAATCTCTATCCCCAACTGCTTTCTCTCCACACAAGTTATAGAAAATTATACACTAATTTGACAAAAAATAACTCACCAAGAAGGAGTTCTTGGAATCAACTGAACCTTTATATGTATGAATGTAATGATAATAATATATGTAAATGATCATAATATTAGCGATATTGGTTAAAGGGATACGTTTATTGAGGAAAACTGTACAATTGAGGCTCTAGTACCCTGTTAGGCCACCTCTAGCCTGGATCCAAGATGAGATATGTTTGGGCATTGGAGGTAAGAAGGTTCTGTATGTTATCCTGTGGCACATTTGCCCACAGATGCTGCAGCTGGATCTGTAGATCCTCATCCATCACACCAGCAGATGGGGCTGTGTGTCGCTCCACAGTAAAGGTAGGATTGACGTGCTCACCACGAGGCTGCCATACTCGAACCTGACCATTGTCAGATCCCAAACAGAATCTGGATTCGTTGCTAAAGACGATGGGGTTCCAGTCCATAGCAGTCCAGGTTTTTCATTCAGGACACCACTGCACATGAAGGTGATGGTGGCTGGCTATCAATGGCAGGGCACATAATGGGTGCCATGACAACAAATTTCCTTATGCTAAGTTCCTGGAAGTAGTTCGGCAGTGTGTAGTAAAGGTGCCACCTGTGTCTGGATGGTGGACAATGAAACTGTGGGAGCTGGTGCTTGTTAGCAGATCAAACGATCCTCTTTTCTGGTGGTCTGTCTGGGCCATCCAGAGTCTGTTCTCTGTGTATGCATGCCGTCATGGAACCACTGATCCCAATTTCTTCAAAACGACCATCCTGCTTCTATCAGTCCGGTGATGCGGCTCCTCTCAAACTCTGTTAACTGTACAAAATGCCTTTGAGTGTGTCAGAGGCATCTATAGCAGTCAATGATCTCTCACCAAGAGGTACACTGCCCAAAAGTAGCCTCTGATAACCTTTTCTAGGGCAGCGGGGGAAGCATTTTTACACCTTCTTCGGGCAAGACCCAGTGTCTAATCAGACCACACCTGTAGTCATTTACATATCTGCCTGCGACATAACTGCATGCCGAGTTTTGCAGCAATCCGACATTTCTATTTGGGTACGTTATTTTGTTGTTGACAATGAGTATGTTAAATTGGTGAGTGACATGAATACCAGCTTGTCGTTTCATCGCAGTTATATCATCTCTACTGTTTGTACAAAACTGTTTAGAATAACTCAATAAGCAATACACCATTGCTTACTGTTGGCATTACAATTCATCTTCAATGTGTTTGATGGAATTGAGGTCATGGCTCTGTGCAAATTCTCCACCAAAGCTGGCAAACCAATTCTCTATGAACTTTGTTTGGGGAAGGTGGGAACTTCTGAAAGTGCCAAACTGAGAGTCACTGAGGTGTTTGGTACAACCCATTCTACAACACCTATTTGTCTATACATATTTCCATAGCACTTTTTACAATGGAGTACTGTCTGAAAGCAACTTTACAATTTTAGGTTATCTCCTAATAGCTACGTCCAATCCCAAATTGAGCAAGCCTATGGCGACAGTGGCAAGGAAAAACTCCCTAAATGTTATGAGGAAGAAACCTTGGGAGGAAGAAGACTCAAAAAGGGACCCAACCTCCTTGGGCAGCGTAGATGATACATTTAAGAATGAAACTAAAGTCATGGAGTCATAGTTCAAATAAAATGTGAAATATGCACATCGGCATTAAGTGGTCCGATACACAGAGTCACTCTAAAATCCTGAGTCCTAAGCAGGAAAGTCATTGGTGGCACTTCGACCCCAGCCAACCGGAGGAGGGTGAGGGTTACTGTCCTCTGGTGTGGCCTGGGTATGGTGGGACTGGAGCTGATGATGGAAGCAGTTTGACCACATGCCTTTATGCTTCATATTATGAATCTGCAAATAGTGCGTATGGCTGAAATAACAATGATCACTAATTAGAATGGGTAGCTACAGATATTTGGCCATTTAGTGATTTCTAAATACCCATTGGAATAGAAAAATACTGTGCTTTAATCCGTGCCTCCACTGCAGCCAGAACAAAACACATTATTCTACCACAAAGGCAATGTCATTCAGTTGAAATGCCAATATATTGCGCCATGGACACCAACTAAATCAAGTGAATATATGTCGTGCGAAACGCACAGTCCTTGGCCAGTCCCATAATTTGTGCCAATTCTGCCCTACTGATTTCTAATCACTGTCGGCGCACCAGTTCTACATTAACGTAAGCTCAATACAATTACAAATTCTGCCAGGTTTAAATAAAAATGAGCTGACTGCTCTGAAATTTGTGCTCTGCGTACACTTCTGGCCACTTTTGTGTAAATTAACCCCTAAACCGTACCGCTGTGGACTGTGTTACAGAAACAGAAAAATAAACATGTCAATTCATGTTGTTTCATGAGAACACCAAGAACAAAAATTGTTCTAAGGATAGTGGTGTGACAGTAAACTTGCATCATCCAAAAAACTGAACTGTCTACATGTTTTATGTTCACTTCTAAATGGCTACTACCATGTCCCAGAACCTAGCTTCTTGACCTACCTCTGACTAGGCTGTGCTTTTACACTAAAAATGCACTAAAACACCACTGCTAAAACTCGATTCATTGAACTTATTAATAATATACATTTAACTGGTGAGTGCTATGATTATCAGATTGTTGATCATCTGTACCATTTGTACAAAAATAAACAACTTACAGTTAACTGTTTTTCAAAATCTGGACCATGATTGGAAGGCTACAGATGTCAGACAATTTGAAATGTGTCTGATGGAATTATGGCTCTGTGTAAACTAGCCAAGTTCTCCAACCAAGTTGGCAAAGCGTTTCTCTGTGAACTTTACGTTGGAAGGGCAGAGCAGAAAATTGCCGAGCTGACATGTTGGGGAGGTGGAGACCTATGAAAGTGCCAAATTGAGAATCACTGAGGCGTTCAGTACAGTCATTCAGTCTATAAAGATTGCATGCCTGTATGCTTCATATTATGAAGCTGGCAGTACTGAGCATGGCTGAAATAACAATGATCGCTAATTAGAATTGGTAGCTACATATGTTTGGCCATTATTGAAAACCTGCTAACATGGGAAGCCCTGGGGTGATCGCCCTTGCCGCTGTTGCTCCAGGCTTGTCCAATTAGTGCTTTGGGCATAGGTATTCGTAAAGCTGCTTTGAGACAATGCTCCATTCAAAAGCACATTTGACTTTGTCTTTAATGATCTAAATCATGATCAGAATAGAAATAACCTGTGCTTTAATCCAGGCTTACAAAGTACAAAGAAGACACACTTTATTCTACCGCAAGGGCCATGTCATTCAGTTGTAATGCCAATATGCTGCACTGTGGGCACCATCTAAATCAAGTGAAGATTTGTGGTGTGAAATGCAACCTGTGCTCTGCATACACTTCAGGTTATTTTGTGTAAATTACCCCCAATCCATGTTTCAGCCTCTGCGTAACCATACCTTTACAGTCTGCATGACAGAAACAGAAAAATAAGCATCTGGATTCATGCTGTTTCATAAGTATGAGAGCAAGAGCATTTTTTCGGGACGGCAGGGTAGTGTCAGCAAAAGTACTGGTGTGTTAAATGTTTTCTATTGGCAGTGCTTGATGTGTAAATTATGAGATCCTGGCACCTTCTTTCTTAATTTTATTTCCATTATTTTCTATATCAAACTGTACAGGGAAAATATATTTGCTGACCACCCCATCTGGCAAGATGGGTTTTTTTCTTGTATTCATTAAAGACCAATGTATTCAAGTCTACCAAAGTGCAGCTTCCAATACCTAACAGACTTTTTAGTTTGGACTTCAAACACAAGGATTCCTTTGTGAACCCTTTTGAATTTTCTATATTTCTGCATAAATATGACCTAAAACATCATCAGATTTTCACAAAAGTCCTAAAAGTAGATAAAAAGAACCCAGTTAAACAAATGACAGAAAAATATTATACTTGGTCATTTATTTAGTGAGGAAAATGATCCAATATTACATATTAGTGAGTGGCAAAAGTATGTGAACCTCTAGGATTAGCAGTTAATTTGAAGGTGAAATCAGAGTCAGGTGTTTTTCAATCAATGGGATGATAATCAGGTGTGAGTGGGCACCCTGTTTTATTTAAAGAACAAGGATCTATCAAAGTCTGCTCTTCACAACACGTTTGTGGAAGTGCATCATGGCACGATCAAAGGAGATTTCTGAGGAGCTCAGAAAAAGAGTTGTTGATGCTCATCAGGCTGGAAAAGGTTATAAAACCATCTCTAAAGAGTTTGGACTCCACAGTCAGACAGATTGTGTACAAATGGAGGAAATTCAAGACCATTGTTTCCCTCCTCCAAGAGCAAGGCGTGTAATAGCTGGCAAGGTCACGCAGGACCCCAAGGTAACTTCTAAGCAACTGAAGGCCTTTTTCACAGGCTAATGTTAACGTTCTTGAGTCCACCATCAGAAGAACACTGAACAACAATGGTGTGCATGGCAGGGTTGCAAGGAGAAAGCCACTGCTGTTACGTGTTGGTCAAGGGATTAGTGGGCGAATGCAGGAATGCAACACGAATGGGCAACACGACTCCCAAAATACAGCAACAGAGCTGGGGATAAACATGGCGGACCGAGCAACACTGACAAGGATACCAAACAGTAAAAATTCAAGGATACTGGTGATAAAGATAACAATGGTAATAATAATAATAAGAAGAAGAAGAAGAAGAAGAAGAAAGAGAATGCTAATAATAACAAAACAGAGAAGAACACAGCTAACGGAAAAACTGGAGGAAACACAGGGAGAAGGTAGGCCGGCTAAGAGAGGCTAACAAGGTTATAGAGAGGCTCTGGAGCTAGAGGTAGGCTACCGGAGGAAGTGGATGGCTACCGACGCTAACAATAACACGAATCGAAAGAATATAAGGAGCAGACGCAGCCACGAACAATAAGCCAGGCGGGTGGAGCCGTACGAAGGCAATTGCGGACAAGACTGCAACGGAAAGTCCACAAGCTGGAACCGTAACACACATAATCCGGCAGGTGGACCCATTTAACGTCAATTTAAACAAAAACGGAAAAATGCTTGCACATTTATGGATTTCTGTGATTCAAATAGATGTGAGGTTTCAGCTCTTGGAAGGGACTTTAGACACAGTGATTTGCAATTCCTTGTATTTTTACCTAAACAGAATCTTCAACACTAACCTTAGTCTTTTAAGCTTTTTCTTTCTTTTTATAAGGAATATAACACCGCAAAAGCAAACTGACTTAGTGGCACCAAATTATGCTTTTATAATAACCTCCATCTTCAGAGCTGTGGTCATTACACACCCATTTTATTTACCTATTTCCTTCAATTTGTTCAAGTAGCCTGCTCTCAGATGGGAGGGCATGGTACGCTGTCGAACCGAAACCTTTATTCCTATTTATTTTTAGTCTACTGCTACTTAAAAATGAATTGGCTCAGAAATCAGACCGAGGACTTTATATTTACAACGAATGTAGCATGATGAAAAGACTCTCTCAGAGCTTTGCTGAGCTTTGTCTAGCAGGGATTTGAAATTGTATCATAACTCTTAATACCTGGAATATCCCATTAGTCTGATTTTATCTTGATATTCACCATGAGCGTGTTCACTGTTAAGCTTGATTTGCTGAGGATGTATTTGTTATGCACTCATGGCAGTTCTTTAGTAGAGAGAATCACTTCGTGAACGCAGCATGCAAGCGCTGTAGTATTTCAATGTCGTCTAGATTTTATTTCTTGTCATTCAAACACTGTCAGGTACGTAATCACAGCATGACATGTGTACTGTGTACTTTTGTAGTCCAGTAAACGTAGAATTCTTTTAAGAATTGGGTTTAAGAATGCAAAATATGTCATTGGCTTGTGTTAGGGGGTGTGGCTATGTGTTTCGGATGGTTGGATAGGCTGGAGTTGTGTTTAAGGTCCAGTTTTGATACAGTACTAGCAAAGAACAATACTGAAATATGTTATTAAATCCCTTAAAGTGCTGACACCATTCAAACCCTGTTGGATACGTAAGCAAGGTGGTCTGTGCTATCTGTTTTTGCAAACTTGCACTTTTATTCTGGGGGGTGGGGTGTCCTTGGGTTACCTATCATGAGCATGTTCACTGTTGAATTTTATAGACTGAGGTGGCTTTTACTGCCTGTTTATGTAGGTATTCTTTGTAGTCTGCATGCTTTAGTCTATTTTTCCATGGCATCTTGTCCTGGGGAAACAGCAAGGGTCTCATGCCTCTGCCAAGGTGGGGTATGGGTTGCATTCAAGCTGCTGGTGTGAAAGGCGTACCACTTTGTGGTTCTTCTTCCAAGCTGCAGCAATGTTTCCTTTGCCTTTGCTTGCTTGTTGGCTTTACCCAGGTCCCTCTAAAGGTGGTACTTCGGTTCTCGTCATTAATTCATTCCACAAGGCTTATCAAGATCCGTAAACAGTAGCGGGCACATTTTTCCCATAAGTAATAATGTAAGTTGAATTAATCCATTCCAAACCCTCCAAAAATCCACACTGTATAAGGCATTACAAGCATTAATGGAGTTGTACTGTACAGGAGTGCCCTGATTTACGAAGGGGATATGTTCCAACAAAACACTTACATTAACCTACAGTTGGCCAACTTTATTTACACAATGTTATTTTATACTAAAGTGTTGAAAAAAATCATGTAATTTAGTGATTAATGCTTTGAAAGACAAAAAGTACAAGACACTTATTCTATTGATTAACTCCGAGCGCTAGTGTAGCTGCTAAGCTAACTGAAGCCTGTGTTCTGGAGCATTCAATTCCTGTTTTGCTTTTGGTTGGCTCTTATAAACTAACCTTTTTAGGACCCATGGAGACTTATTTGCACTACGAATATAGTACTGTAGATTTAAACCTAAAGAAAAATACAATAAGAATAGCGGAGACCTTCAGCGAGTGAGAGCTATTGTGAATCTGAATCACTTTGTACTGAATCGTGATTTGTGAATCGAGTTTTGGCTGAAACGAGTCACGTGGCTTGATTCATACAAGTTTAAGCAAGTCCGCAGAGTACGCGAGACAAATTTTTCTAGTCAAAATGGGTCGAGAAAAGAATTCGATGAGTTCCGAGGTGGTTGAGAACCGAGATACCACTGTATGTGTATTTATTAGCATTGCGGCGCTGATCCAATAGAGGGCACCGTTACCTTTGTAATGGAATTATCTGGGATAGTTTCTGCAGAAAGAAGAGATAAGACCAAAAACACTTTTCTGAATGGAGTTAGAGAGAATTTGTGGCCTACACTGCACGTGTAATTTTGAGCTAAAAATACAGAACTTAGAATAAAGAAATAAAGCAATTTCTCTATGGAAAAATCTTAGAGATACACACGGTAAGAATGGATGTCAGGAAGCAGCCAAGGAATTTTATGGATCTAATGTCTTTTCTGGAGGAAACATCTAGAACTGCATATAGAATGCAAAAATGCTGAACTGCTGCTGTCTTTGCTTAGAAATGTATTTTACTGCTTAACATGCAGAGTTGGGCAAACAAACCTGGTCCCTATAATCAGTGCAGTATAGGAATTGTAACAAAGTGGGATAATACCATCTATATTAAAACGTCTTGTCCATTTTTATTTAGTCGCTTCTGCTTTGTATGGTTTTGAGGTGAACATTTCCTATTTTCATGTTTTTTTTTTTTTGCTTCACGTTCGGTGTGTAACGGCCTTAAAGCTGCTTTGTGACAATGTCTATTTGTATAAAGTGCTACACAAATAATTGATTATGAAAAAAAAAAAAATTTACTGGTTCCTATTTAGCATAGTGTGTAAAGTGGGTCTGCTGTTGCCCCTGCTGTACTCGCTCTTTCAGTAGGATTTGGGCCTTGTTTGGGCCACCTTGTGTGGGCGGGTTCGTTTTACACAGATGAAAACATTTTGCATTTATTGAACAGTGCGCTTTAGGACTTCTCAAATGTCAATACATCTACGCTCATATGACATACAATTTATTTATGTGATTCATGATATATTATCCAGTAGACAGTGATTCAGTGATTCAGATTCACAATAGCCCCTGCTCAGTGAAGATCTCCGCTATTTGTATTGTGTTTTTCTATTTTTTACATCTACAGTACTGTATTCTTAGTGCAGATAACTATCTAGCGTCTCCAATGGTTAGTAATGAGAGCCAACCAAAAGGAAAACAGGAACTGAATCCTCTTGGCTTTCAGGCTGAGCAGCTTTCAGAAGCTAGTGCCTGGAGTTCACCAATAGAGTAAGTGTTTTGCTTTTACTTTTCACTTCCAATCCATTACTCACTAAACTCCATGAGATTTTTCGACACCATTGGTAAAATAGGCTTAATTGTGTTAATTATTTTGACCAACTCTAGGTTAATGTAAGTGTTAATGTGTAATAGGCTCCGCTATGATACAGTATATCATAGCAGATATCAGTTATAACTCATCAGTTCATGATACATGTAACTTGTGATGGATTTGTCGGAACATATCCCCAGTGTAAATCAGGGCACACCTGTACAATTACAACTTCATTAATGAATATAATGCCTTAAACATTGTGGATTTTCTGGGGGATCTGAAACGGGTTCATTCAATTTACACTATTCCTTACGAGGAAACTTCTTAACTACGAGAATCGAGGTAGCACTCTAATACTCTTTTAGTGCACTTAACTTTTATGCTTGTCGTTCTTATGTAGAAGCTTGTATGGGAGCACTAGAGCTTTGCGTTACACCCAGGCCTACTGCATAAATATCAAGACGAACCCTCGTTCAAGTGTATTTGCACTATTGAGACCCGACATGCGATAATGGCGACAACAAAAAGCAGGCGTAAATATCGGTTACATAAAAGAATATGTGAAAGAAGGCTTTGAATTGCAGAGTGCTGAGAAATATTTTATCTCGCAGGGAACAAATTCAGTGGCTAATGACAGTTAATTGCATACAGGTGAGAATGATCAGTGGTAACCACAGAAACATTTCAGTTTACCAACGCTGGCAGTCTCTGGTTGTGCGTTTGAGGGATTGTTGATTGTCAATTAGTGATTGTCTTTACTATTCACTTGCTGAAAGCTTTTCTAATTCACTATATATTCACTAATAATGTCAGACCCAGATAATTCCCATATACTTTACAGGTCAGTTCAGTCAGTATTTAATGAACTGTCTTTGTGACAGCATATCCGTTTAGCTTAAACGGAACTTAAAAGGTCAGCCCTCACTTAGAAGGTTCATTACACGTGTTTGTGAAAGCACTGCGTCACCAGAAGAAGGAACAGTTACTATCGTCATGACAACTATACTGTCCTTTAAGGAATCCTCCTCCGTTCATCCAACACGCAGCCTGCTGCCATTGTTCTTAGACATGGCGATAGTCATGGTGCTAAAGGCAAAGAGGAATTGATCCATCAGTCATCTATTTGAATGTAGATACTGCCTTTTGTGTGATGGCAATGTCACGAACATGCAAGTGCGTCACTTCAAACATATAACCACTCGTGACACAACAATTCAGCCCCATTATGGTGTTTCATCTAGCAAGGCTTTCATTTCTCCCATCTCTGCATCTCCCTCCAGCTCCTGCTTAGTGATAACAGCTTCAATCAAACTCCCCTCACAGTCCAGGTGCCCTAAGCCCAGATACTGGACTGCTCTTAAGCAACGGGCCTAGTTAATACAAAAGGAAGAAGGACTTATGCAAGGACAAGACAGTCCACTGGGTTTTTAATTCTCGAGTGTAGGAGAAACAGACATAAGGTGTGAACTATACTGTAAACAGTGTGACTCATGAGCAGCAGTTGCACCGTCTGAGTGGACTTGGCGCTGAAATTTTCTGGTTCTTCTGTGGTCCAATAAAAACACTTACAAAACATTATGATCCCCTGGTCTACAACAAAGTCAAATAACTCAGGTGAATGCCGAGACACAGTTTCCCACCAGAATATTATGCAGAACATTACCCACGCTCCTCCGACTTTTCTTCTTTCCACAGTTCTTTCTTAACCCATTTTAATTATGAGGCAATATTGAGCAGTTGTGTGAAGTTAGGTCATAATGAGTTTTCTCTCTACTTTAAAAGTACAATTGTCAGCAGTCACGTACACACACAACAGACCTTGCTCATAGAAGACAGAAAAAGAGAAAAGCAGTTTTTAAGCACATACTTTTTGACAATCTTTAGTCTTAAGCACAATGGACTTTAGCAAGGACTCATAAGCATTTCTTTTTTTTCAAGCACTCAAATGATTCTTCTTGAGTTTGTGTTTTTTGCATGTTAGAGTGTAATTTAGTTAATTGGTGTCTAATCAACATGATACTCAATCGTTTGTTGCTTGATTAATTAGCAAATGGACTTGGAGTGATCTGTTCATCTGTAACGGCCGAAGCCGGTGGATGGGAAGCAGGAGACAAACGCGAGCTTACTGGCTGGTGAGGTGGTTTATTTACACATGCAACAGACAGACCGGTGAGACAGGGTAGGTACATCGTGAATCCGCGGGGAGAGTGAACTGAGTGAGGGTTAAATAGTGTGGGAATGATGTGGGAAATGAGGAACAGGTGCGCGTGATCAGCAGGTGCAGCAGCGAGCCCGGGAAAGGCCCGGCGGGCGTGACAGAGCCCCCCCCCCCCGCCCCCGGAGTCCCGAAAGTTCGGAGCTAGGACTCCAAGGACGAATCCCCGCCGCGTGCGGTTTCCGGGGTTTCCCCTCGCCGGGCGGACCCCCGGAGGAGACTGCGGAGACTGCCAGCCGTTTCGGCGGCTGGCGAGCAGAGACGCCCGGGCCCGACAACCGGCGAGCGGAGTCCCGCGGAGGGCAGGCCCCGGCGAGCGGAGTCGCGGGAGGGCAGGCTGGCCCCGAGGCCGGAGTCGCGGAGGGCAGGCTGGCGAGCGGGAGTCGCCTGGAGGGCAGGCTGGCGAGCGGAGTCCGCGGAGGGCAGGCCCTGGCGAGCGGAGTCGCGGGAGGGCATGGCTGGGGCGAGCAGGGTCGCCGACGGGGGGCTGGCGATCGGGGTCGCCGACGGGAGGCTGGCGAGCGGGGTCGCCGACGGGAAGGCTGGCGAGCGGGGTCGCCGACGGGAGGCTGGCGAGCGGGGTCGCCGACGGGAGGGCCCTGGCGCGAGGCGGGGGGTCGCCGACTGGAGGCTGGCGAGCCCGGGGTCGCCGACGGGAGGCTGGCGATCGGGGTCGGCCGACGGGAGGCTGGCGAGCGGGGTCGCCGACGGGGGGGAGGCTGGCGAGCGGGGTCGCCCGAGGGTAGGCTGGCGCGAGCGGGGGTCGCCGACAGGAGGCCCTGAACGGGGGCGGTGAGATCCGCGGCGGCGGGAGGCGGCAGCGGCTTCGAGAGACGCAGGGCGAGCCCGTTGAGCGAGCGGATAAGCGCATCGAAATCCACGGGAACGGCCTCCGCGTCCTGAGCCGCCTCCCCAAGCCGGGCACGGAAGTTGGCGAGCCACCGTCCTTCGGTGGGCTTGCAGCCAGAGCCAGTAGCCGCTGTCTCCATATCGGCGGATTCAACTGTAACGGCCGAAGCCGGTGGATGGGAAGCAGGAGACAAACGCGAGCTTACTGGCTGGTGAGGTGGTTTATTTACACATGCAACAGACAGACCGGTGAGACAGGGTAGGTACATCGTGAATCCGCGGGGAGAGTGAACTGAGTGAGGGTTAAATAGTGTGGGAATGATGTGGGAAATGAGGAACAGGTGCGCGTGATCAGCAGGTGCAGCGAGCCGGGAGGCCGGCGGGCGTGACATCATCATAGTGAATAAGAAGTATGAGTAATTATGTTTTGAACTTAAAACCTTTGTTTAAAGCCGTCTGAAGGTCAGTGATAAACCAAAATTCCAAAAGAGAGTTATAGTGGAGTGAGAGCACAATCTGGCGTTCAAATATGTAACTAAGTTATGTATGGTATGATTGAGTAACCAATCAGAGAATCTCACGAGGCCATATGTTTATTCTCATTGCTATATTCACTATTGTACCACAGTAGCACTTCTGCTGGTTCAGACCAAACAGGATCGTTGTCCTTGTGCATCAGTGAGCCTTGAGTGCCAAACACCCTATTGCCAATATGTGGTTTGTCCCTACACGAAACATAGTTGGTAGGTACCCAGCACTGTCGTACCCCACAAATCATACTGACCCTTCTCGAAAGGTGCGTTCACACAGTAGGAACTTTTTCATAGTTCTTACAACTGTGTCCCCTTTCTCACGTGTTCACACTGAAGGAACTTGGAACGATTGATCTTCTTAGAATGCCATGTACAAGGACTTTTTTAGCTTCTACTTCAAGGTGGGGTCTTTTCTCTGTGCACAGGATCCCTGAGTGATGTAAGTTTGCAGTGATTGGTCCAGACGCAGGAGTACAAAGATTGGCCCAGACGTAAGAGTATAGAGATTGGCCCAGACTAGTGACACAAGTGATAGTGATTGGTCCAGACAAATATACCTTTGGTGAGCTCATTCACTATATATACATATATACAGCAGATACTTGGGCTTAAAATGGAAAAAAACACAGACAATTGGAACTGAAGTATAGGCTTTACTGAGCCTACATGCGACAGAGTAGGTTCCACGTAATTTTGAGTCATCTAAGTGAAACTCGCATGGCTCCTCACCATCAGAAAGCGTTCTTACTCAAACCTAGTAAGTACTCAGGTCCCCAGAACTGTTTGGTTTGAAAGCGCCTAAAGTTAGTAAGAAAGGTCTTTACAATAATCATCAGTATTCAGTCTGCAAGTTGTCATAACGTTTCCATTCATATATACACACTGTTCACATCACAGACCAAATAATAAATATCACTCAGTTCTCATAGCTTACTGTTTGTTGTGAGAGAAACATTCAGGACTAAAGATCTGAGCTACTTTACAGAGGGACAAAAGGTTATCATCAGATGACTGGGTCAGAGAGTCTCTTAAGGGACTTGCTCAAGGACCCAACAGTGGCAGCTTAGTAGAGGTGGAATTTGAACCCTGGACCTTCTGCTCCAGAGCCCAGTACCTTAACCACTAGGCTACCACAGTCCCAAAAAAGGTTCCCACAGGGTAAACAATGTCACAGCTATCATTGTGGGGTCCTCAGAATGATACAGAAACTTGACATTTACATTTTTTACATTTATGTCATTTGGCAGACGCCCTTATACAGAGCAGCTTACAACTGATACAGTCTTACAATCCAAGCAATTGTGGGTCAGGGGCCTTGCTCAGGGGCCCAACTGTGGCAGCTTATGCACCTTTTGGTCCATAGCCCAGTACTTTAACCACTAGGCTACCACAGTCCATGTTGCATCACCATGTTAACCCCTGTCCACCATAGAAACAGGGGCCTTTCTACATTGCCCACCCAGAGGAATCATCTGCCCACTCAAAGAAAACTGAAAAATGACCGCCAAAATGATAACCATCTTTTAAGCATTGATAGTTTCTTGTAGCTTTCTTAATGGCCATTGTGGATGTGTTTAGTTAGTGCTTCTCCTTTACATCATCTCCAAATCACAACACTTCTTAACACATGCGGTACAGACACGGTTAAGTGAACTGCAAAACCTATTTGTAGCTAGGTGCTCTCAGAATTCAGATTTAAAGTATTACTACCTTTGATCCAAATATGAAGTCCTAGTAAAATCCTGCTTAGAAAGTGCCTAAATGGGCACTCAAATGTTAGAACTGGACCTTAGAGCAATGAAAGAACGTCATCTGGGCCAAAGAGTCCCGTTTTATTTTCCATCACATTGATGCTCAAATACATGTGCACCATTTACCTGGGGAAATGCTCTCCGACCTTCTAAGGTACATTCCAAGTCTTGTCTAGTGTCAGAGTTGAGGTTGTATGTTTCTTAATTCATCTCCAGGTCATCATACAAATGCTCTCCATAATATCTGCATTATTAAACTATGACCTTGTTTTTTCAGACCCTATTTAGGAAGAGCAACATTTGTGTTGTTGCCCACCCAAACAATTCACATGCCCACCCAAAGATGACATCCTAGTAACACCTAGTAAGTGCCTAAATGGGCAAGTGAGTGTCAGAACTGGACCTTAGGGCAATGGAAGGTCGTCTGATCCAAAGCCACATTTTCTTTTTCGTCATATTGACAGTCTAATGTGTGCACCATATACCTGGGGAAGTGGTAGTGAGAGAAAAAGCCTGTGGAGGGAGTGTGATGCTCTGGGTCATGTTCTGCTGTGAAATCCTGGGTCCGGGCATTCAGGTGGGTATTAACTGAATGCATAACACCAACCTAAACATAGTTGGAGACCAGGTCCTTTAAGGATTTAGCTGATTGCTTTATATATGACTGGGTTTGAAGTGGTTTTGTTATATGGAACCCTTTTCTGTTGTTCTGGGTGTACCTAGTGATTAGTATTTCTTTTTGTTGTTGTGGACAGATTCCTGGTTAACATTATGCACTCCCACAGTTTGTGTCCTGTAAAACCATTAATATGCTTGAAATCCTCTAGTTCTGTGAGATCTTGCTAAAAAAACCTACTTTTTTGCAGAAGCATAAATATGACTGTGAAAGGACTGAAGAAGGAGATTGAGTAATTAGATTGTGGTGTATCTTTAATATTCACTAATATGTCCTCTAATAGGCAATGAACTGAACTGGACCAAAATCTGGCACCTACTTTATGTAGCGTTTCGATGCTCTGGATGGTTTGTCTTTTGCAGATACCAATTGTGCCTATAGCAAATCTGAAGCAAGCAGAGTGAACGCAAAACTGTGTTGATTCTTCTTTGGAAATACTTGGAGCGCTTACCTGACCACCCCATACATTACAAGGATGTTGCCCAAAAGTCCCACGACGCAGATCACTGAGTAGAGAGCGGTTATGGACACGGCTATCACGATCCCCGCGGGTCCTTTTGATGGATTTTGCTCGCTGAGATTTCGTCCGTCAGGGACAAAGCCCATTATATCATCCGGAAAGGTAACATTGATGGGAATAACTGGGTACAGGTCGGAGAATTCAGCTTCGGGCGCAATGGATGGCTCCATTCTGGCTCTGTGTCCAACCGCGCCAGCGACGCGCAAAAGTTCCGCAATCAGTTTATACGCGCACAATTTTTGCCTCGCCGGCACAACGTCCAAGTTGCCTTTGTAGTATACCAATATAAATAAATGGATAGTAAAGGAACGAATCGAACTTGCGGAAAGAAACAAAATCAGCGTTCAATTTCGCACAAAAGCGTTAATTTAAGCGCTGCTGAGGTGGGAGCGGGATGCGTAGTGCACTTGGTCCTCGGAGATGAGCAGGTTTGGGTCCTACAGCTTTGTTGTCCGAGTCTTATCTAGGGAGGGGGAGTGTGTGTGTGTGTGTGTGTGTGTGTGTGTGTGTGTGTGTGTGTGTGTGTGTGTGTGTGTGTGTGTGTGTGTGAGAGAGAGAGAGAGCGCGCAACTGTTCTGCTTCTGAACCTCCTCCTATAACCTCCGTTATAGGAGGTACCTTAGTTTAAATGCAGACATATGCATCTGTTAATGCTTGAACAAATAACGTTATAGATGCTCTTCTCTGATAGAAAATCTCAGTAAAATACAATATAAATGGCTTATAAAAACAGAAGGTTGGCTGTGTGTTTTTCAAGATTGTTAAAGCAAATTGTCACTTAATATCTTAACCCGAATCTTTAATATATTAAAAAAACTTGGTATAGTAAATCCAAAATTATTATTTATATGGCAGCTAATGTTTTAGGATCAATATTCTTATGATTTAAAGACCCGTCCATCCATCCATCCAATCCTGACTTCAGACAGGGGCAGAAATCCCAGGGTTGACACATCCACTCTTCCTGGGAAAAATAGTCATCCTTCCCAGTATAATCTTTGTAAACATAATAGTAAAAATATAATTTTAAATAATATAAAAATATGCATGGAAAGAACTTGTGCTAATTATAGACACCAATCTTTTGTTTTTGTTTTTTAAGTTGTGAAGAAGTACATTCCCCCCCTTCATAATGCCTCACAGTGGTTTGGTCCACTGCCTTCCATCACTCGAACCCAAACTGTTAAAATGGAAAAATTCTAAGCTTTGTACATATTTAAGTTGCGCTACTTTTGGTGACACAGTTGTCCACAGCTTGCTTTTAAAAACAACTACAATAAGTAAATATTTCTGAAGAATATTTAGGGTTTTTATTGTAGCAAACTCTGTAACAGACTTTGAGATTAGACCAGTAATACATATTTAATTTCTACAGCGCATATTCATACTAAATCCATCTTTCTGATGCTTCTCAATTAAGATTCTGTTAGATGACATTTCCCTTTAGAATTCTCTGATATAATTCAGAATACATTGTTCCATCAATGATGGCAAGTTGTACTGGCCCAGATGCATCAAAACAGGTCCAAACCATGACACTACCACCACCATGTTTCACAGATGGGATAAGGTTCTTATGCTGGAATGCAGTGTTTTCCTTTCTCCAAACATAACGCTTTTCTTTTAAACTAAAAAGTTCTATTTTGGTCTCATCCGTCTACAAAACATTCTTCCAATAGCCTTCTGGCTTGTCAATATGATCTTTAGCAAACTGCAGACAAGCAGCAATGTTCTTTTTGGAGAGCAGTGGCTTTCGCCTTGCAACCCTGCCATGCACACTATTGTTGTTCAGTGTTCTTCTGATGGAGGACTCATGAACACTAACATTAGCCAATGTGAGAGAGGCCTTCAGTTACTTAGAAGTTACCCTGGGCTCTTTTGTGACCTCACCAACTATGACACGCCTTGCTCTTGGAGTGATCTTTGTTGGTTGACCACTCCTGGGGAGGGTAACAATGGTCTTGACTTTCCTCCATTTGTACACAGTCTGTCTGACTGTGGATTGGTGGAGTCCAAACTCTTTAGAGATGGTTTTGTAACCTTTTCCAGCCTGATGAGCATCAACAACTCTCTTTCTGAAGTCCTCAGAAATCTCCTTTGTTCGTGCCATGATACACTTCCACAAACTTGTTGTGAAGAGCAGACTTTGATAGATCCCTGTTCTTTAAATAAAACAGGGTGCCCACTCACACCTGACTGTCATCCCATTGATTGAAAACACCTGACTCTCATTTCACCTTCAAATGAACTGTTAATCCTAGAAGTTCACATACTTTTGCCACTCACTAATATGTAATATTGGATGTTTTTCCTCAATGAATAAATGTCGAGCTTTAATATTTTTGTCTCATTTGTTTAACTGGGTTCTCTTTTATCTACCTTTTATCTATTGAGATTATGAAGATTGCATTATTTCATTATTTTGGGTAAAGAATTTTGGTACAGCAGGGTTCATCAATCAGTGAAAATGATCAGTCACTATCCTCCGCTTCAGCTCCACCTAAGCTGTTATTCTGTCAGCAGCTCCAGCCCACTGTACTGAGACCACAGTGGCTCTCACCCTCCTGCGGTAGACTGAGGATGCCATGCCACCAAGACTTTCCTGCCGAGGACACAAGATCCTAAAGTGTCTCTGTGTATCGGACTAAATAATGTCGATAATGTGCATATTCTTACGTTATTCTGTTCAGTATTTCTCTTCACTACTGGCTTAAACACTACAGCTTTTATATTCTCTAATTTCATATACTGTTCATAATATTTCATTTTCTCTCATTTTAAATGTTATGTTTTAACATGTTTTCTCTATATTAATATTTAGTTTTTGTTTGTTTAAACTATTACTATTAACTTAATTATTAGATAACTTAGTATTAGATAACTTCTTATTAGATGAATTAGATAACTTAAATTAATTCTTTCATCGAAGCCACCCAAGGAGGATGGGTGCCTTTTTGATTCTTGGTCCTCCCAAGGTTTCTTCCTTATACCCTTTGGGGAGTTTTTCCTTGCCACTGTCGCCCTAGGCTTTCTCAATTTGGGATTGACTTTATAATCTAAAATTGCAAAGCTGCTTTGAAACAATGGTCCATCTTAAAAAGTGCTATAGAAATCAAAATGACTTGACTGTCTTCACTATCCAAAGAGCTAATACAGAGTAATTTTATACCCAGCCACCTTATGGAGGTAGTTACAAAGCTGTTCAGTATGAATCCATTCCCCTCCATATATCAGGGCGTAGCGTGAAGCTGCAGCTGGTAGACCAGAGCACTTCATGTGCCTTCCCGAATGAATCCTCTAACTAACTCTGTGTGTGTTTGTCTGGCCGATACTGGTGTATAATATATTATAATAACATAAACTGTACATGAAGTGTCTGTAAACAGAAACCAGGTTCTTTTCACATGTCAAAAATTAGCCACTTCCATTTCTGAATGGCATAGACGTGGCCATGCGTCTGTCTCACAATCAATGTATATATAAGCTCGGCCTGCTTGAAGTACTATTCTGTGAATCTCATTTCTGAGAAGAAATCGACAGGTTGTTAAGCCTTACCACCTCTCTCACCCTTTTTGGATTTTTCAAGGTGACAGACACGCGAAATGATCACTAGGCTCACCCCTGCCAGTCTCCATTACCAGAAGGACACCTCTTAAGAAATTCACCATCTAGACAGACCTGAACAAAGAGATAAGAATGGCATAAAGAGATGGAGGGAGATAGTAATGGTGGGAGTATGGAGGAAGACGAGACTCAGGACAGATAAAAAAAATCTGATTCTGGCAATAATCTGGTCACCAGAGTTACATGCAGTTCAGTAATCTGATAACAGGACCCCTTGAGTCTACTTGGGTCTGATTCTATGCACTTAATAATCTGATCAGTACTTCTGCAGTTGTCTGATTATTCATGTAAACAGCATGCTTTTCTTAAATTGGATTAAGGCCTTGAAATCAGGCCTTGAATTTTATCTCAGTAATCAGATTTCTCAGCCATGTATTCCCTTACTCTGCTTTCAGTACTTTTTCTCAGTCTGGGCGTATACCCAAACATAACCAGAGTGTAGAACTGTCCCAGAAGTCACTAGCAGAATCAAACATGGTTGCCAGGTTGACTCAAGTGACTTTGTGCTTATTATTCTATAAAGTCGCTTACAAATATTGGTAGTTGTGGGTTGCAGGTTTTTCAGGATTAAAGCGTAGTTGTGGATTTGGGCTTGGTCCTTGATCTTGTTTCTCTCTCTCTCCAATATTCCTGCAAGTAGGTTTTGTTCAACCTCTAAAGTTAAAAGGGAAAATACACAATTTTATTTTATTTTATTTCACTTTATTTTTATAGTGGACCACTTGTTTGGGGCTTTTTTTGTAATTCACTTCTTTTGGGCATGTTTCCGTAGACCTGGTTGTTTGTTCCTCTCTATTTTGGTCTCACCTGTCCACTAAATGTTTTTCCACTAGACTTCTGGCTTGTCCATGTGATCTGTAACAAACTGCCCTTCCCCTAGCCGTGACTTTTCCTAATTCCAAATTCTAGGAACTAAAAGGAGTCCTGCACCTTGTGGAAAAAAGTAAATGTGTTGGGTTTTAAGACTCAGATACTGTCAGGCATTTATATGCCAAAATTTACTGACTGAATAGAACCTACATTTTTATCTCACCTGACTAGTGTTGTAGTCAAGACCAAATCCAAGAATGCCTGTGACCGAGATGAGGCCGAAATTATTAAAATGATTATTATATTTTAATCATACAAGAATAAAAAGAAGAATATGGTAAAAAAAAATTAGTTTGTAATTCACTTTACATTCATTATTACTCAGGTGGCACGGTGGCCCATTGTGTAGCACTGTCACCTCAGAGCAAGAAGGTCCTGGGTTCAATCTGAGGTGGAGTGTTCTGGGTCCTCCCTGTGACCGTGTGGGTTTACTCCAGGTGCTCCGATTTCCCCCCACAGTCCAAATACATGCGTGTTAGGTTAATTGATTGATACATATTAAATAATACATAATATATCTTCTCTCAAACTTAATCAGAAGTCACCAGTCAACTGAATATATCTGCCCTCAAACAAAAACTATCCTAAACTATACTAAGTAAGTAGAGCAAATGAAAAGTCAATTATTCTGGCTCAGTACTAAAATATTAGAGAAATATACCCACAAATTAAGATGACTAGAAATAAATAAGACATCTATACATAATTTCACGGTTTGTACATATACGTGTGTGCTGTGCATGAAAGTGCGATTAGACTGGGGGTGGTGGTGATTTTGTTGAGATTTGGCGTTGGCAAGGCAGATGGCTTGAGGGGGAAAAACTGTTCCTGAATCAGGTGGTGCATGTTGCAATGTCCTCCTCCCTGAGGGAAGGGGTGTGAACAGGCCTTGTGCAGGGTGAGTGGGGTCCTTCATAATGCTCTTGACCACCTTCTGACACTTTTGGTTGTAAATCTCCCTTATGTTCAGGAGGCAGCTGTCAATGATGCGCTGAGGAGTTTTCATTACCCTCTGGGGAGCTTTCCTTTCAGCTTTGGTGAGGCAGCAAGTCAGGATGCTCTCCACTGCACATCTGTAAAAGGAAGAGAGGATTGTAGCACTGTACTCCAGCTCTCTTAAGATCCTGAGAAGGTAAAGGCATTGCTGGTACTTTTTATGATGGCGGTTAGGTTTGGGGACCTGGAAAGATTGAGAGATTAAGAGGTGTCCGTTTTAGTTTTGGTTGCTTGTAGGGACAGCTACAGCACAGCTCTCTTTGTTTAATAAACTGACTTAGGAGTAGTTGTACTTAAATGCATGCAGCTTGTTTATAGACATTTCTTCATTTACAAAGGTCAACATGCTTTCTTCTCATTTCAGTTGTAGAGTTTTTAATCTATTGCATAATGCTACAGCTCACTATACACTGTATGTTCAGTCTCGGGTAAGAGTGAGAGTGCAGCTTCAGTCTCGGAGCCAGCAGGAAAAAAGAAATTGCTCATCATGTATCGTGGTGCAGCTCTGTAACCGTGGCAACACACCAGGGTTTAGAGCACAAACTGTAGCATGTCGCTGATACTGGGCCTAAATGATGCTACGGAGCATAAGCTTGTTGGTATGTCGGAGCGTGTTTATTCAAACTGATGATCCTTAATGGTTTCTGGTAGCTCTATTTTCTGACAGTATATGAAAACATGATAACCTTTCTGCTCGCTCTTAAATTGACCCGTGAAGCAGGTGCACTCCGAGTCAGCCAACAAAAGATCGAACGCATGTGCCATTCTTACCCATGACCAAGAATAATAAATGTCTGGAGGGATTTAAGCAATAGGTCAAAAACAGCAAACCTTATGTCCACACTGAAATGCTTGATCTAATACTTGTGTAGTGTTGTAGTACTTGAGTCGGATCTTGGTCTCAAGACCATAAAGAAGCAGTCTCGATCTCTGTCTCGACCTCATTTGGACTTAGTTTTGTCTCTGTCTCATGGTGAGGTGGACTCGGAAATTGTTGTCGAGTCCAATGCATCTGTCTGAGGTAAGGGTAATTACAGTGGTGCTTGAACGTTTGTGACCCCTTTAGAAATTTCCATATTTCTACTCATCAGGCTGGAAACGTTTACAAAACCATCTCTAAAGAGTTTGGACTCCACCAATCTACAGTCAGACAGATTGTGTACAAATGGAGGACATTCAAGGCCACTGTTACAGATGTTACAAATTCTAGCTAGAGAGCTGCCACTGTGCCTGAAAGCCTAGCCAAAAATATTGTTATATTTAGTCCATCCTCATGACATGAAACCCCAACCCAGAAAAATCTGAAAAAGTTGGGACAGTATGGAAAATGCTAATAAAAAAAAAACACACAGTGTTTCTTACATTTATTTTGACTTTTATTTCATTTCAGACAGTATGAACAATATTTCACGTTTTTTTTTTCCCCGGTAAACTTCATTCCTGTTGTTAATAAACATCCATTCCTGCATTTCAGGCCTGCAACACATTCCAAAAACAGTTGGAGTGCTAAGCATTTACCACTTTGTAATGTTACCATTCCTTCTCACAACACTTAAAAGGCATTTTTGCACTGATACGAAGCAATTAAGTCTTTGAGGTGTTATTTTGTCCCATGGTTTTGCATTGTCTTGTTGAAAAATGCCTGGATGTCCCTGGAAAAGATGACGTCTTCAAAGCAGCATATGTTGTTCTAAAATCTAAATGTACTTTTCTGCATTAATGCTGTCAAGTGTAAATTACCTTTTGCTAAGGGCACTGACACAACTCCATACTATGACAGGCTTTTGGACTTCTGATAGTTGGTCCTTTTTGTCTTTGGTCTGGAGCACATAGCGTCCGTTTCTTCCAAAAAAGATCTGGAATACTGATTCATCTGACCACATATTTCCAGTGTGTGACCACAGAAGTTGATGCTGCTCCTGAACATGGTGAATGTTTCTATCCAAACTTTGCACACCAAACAATAGAATGTCATGTTAGAATGTCAGTATGTGACTCATTATTCATATAACTTTTGTTCTGGACCAGCTGAACCAACCTACAAATATAAACACACCCTTAAGGTCAGAGAACATAATCGACTTTTTACCTTAATCCTAATCAGGTGTAGACAGTAGCAGTGCTTAATAAATTCTGGGACCCTTTAAGCGTGGGCGTTGCACTTACACTCAACAGCAATTGCCTCTAAGAGTTGAATGGACATCTAATATTAAATAAATGATTCTCACAGTGCAGGAGAAGGATATTAAAAGATCTAAACATTTCCTGCTCTGCAATTTCCTTTCTGAAATGTTGTTAAGGGGAACGAGATCAAGTCAGAACAAGATATAGGAGATCAAGAAACATTCTCACATAGAGCTGCTCATAGAACTGTTTGGACTGGTCAAGTCTGCAAAGCAAAACCCTCACTTTACTGCCAAGGACTGGAAGGAAAGTTTGTTTGGCACAGGAGTAGCTCGGTCTACTGAGTGGCATTACATGCACATTAATGCCATCATGAAGCAATGATCAGACAAACCTGTTACCAACTGTTAAGCATGGGGGTGAATCTGTTAGATTGGGTTTGGATTGAAGTTTTTGGTGTAGCATCAGCATCTTCGGCTATTCACAACAGGACCAAGGTTACATTGATATTAGTCACCTTAACAATGGACCAATTTAGAGCAACCAATTAACCTATCACGTCTGTGGAATGAGGAAGGAAACTGGAGTACCTGGAGTAAATCCACATGGACATGGTGTTCTTTCTAGGCAGAGTCCAAGGTTAGGTTTGAACTGGGGATCCAGTGACCACACAACTGCTTGGTGGACCTATTATGCTTTTGGGTCATGTGGCAACCAGTAACACTGGAAATATTTTGCAGATAGTTGGAAGTATAGACGCATTATATGGACAAAGTTTGTGGACACCCCTTCTAAATATTGAGTTCTGCTGTTTAGATGTTGAGGTTCTCTTTAGGAGTGTCTAGGGTGGACAGGATTAGGAATAAGATCATCAGAGGGACAGCACAGGTTGGAAAATTGGGAGACAAAATTCGAGAGGGAAGACTGAGATGGTTTGGACATGTGCAGAGGAGGGATAGTGGATATATTGGTAGGAGGATGTTGGCGATGGAGCTGCCAGGCAAGAGACGGAGAGGAAGCCTAAAGAGGAGTTATTTGGTAGTGGTAAATGAAGATATGCAAGGAGTTGGGGTGAGAGTAGAGGACATGGATTACAGGGTGAGGTGGAAACGTTTAACTCGCTGTGGTGACCCCTGATAAAGGGAGAAGCCGAAAGAAGAAGAAGAAGAAGAAGAAGCTGTTTCAGCAACACCCACTTGTAACACTTAAACCATACATTTGTGGATTCTCTATATTTAAACAGTAGCAGTAGAACAGGGTGTACTCATACCCCAGTGACTCTCAATATGACACCTTTATAAGTTTCCAACAAGTCAGTTCATCGACTTTTTGCCCTGCTGTCCTTAAACAGACAACAAATTTGGTCGCCAACTTTGATTGAGAACTTGGCTGGCTTGCACAGGACCTTGAACTCAAGTCTGTCAGACACCTTGAAATTGCACTGGAATGCCAAAAATTATGTTGTCTAACATCAGAAGCCTCGCAGAAGAACAAATGCTGTTGTAGCAGCAAAGGTGTAGGGAAAACTCCATACTAATATAGTCATACCTTAACACTCAACCACTTCTCAGCTCACCATAGTGAATGCAAATGTAATCTAATTATTCATTTTAATTTTGGCTGTGTGTGTGTGTGTGTATATATATATATATATATATATATATACATACATACACAATACATCTCCATTAATGCATATAATGCCTTATACAGTGTGGATTTTCAGGGTGTCTGTAACAGATTCATTCAATTTCAGAACTAGAAACAATAAGACAGAAATGCATGAATTGTTAGCCTGTTAGATACAGTATGAAAAAGTTTGGGCACCCCTGATAATTTTCATGATTTTTCTTTATAAATCATTGGTTGTCCAGCTCAGCAATTTCAGGTAAATATATCATATAGCAGATGAACACCGTGATATTTGAGAAGTGAAATTAAGTTTATAGGTTTTACAGAAAGTGTGCAGTAATTATTCAAACAAAATTAGGCAGGTGCATAAATTTGGTGCAACCCTGTCATTTGAATAACCTTTAGCACTAATTATTTGGAAAACCAAATTTGTTTTGTAACTCATTGACCGCCGTGATCTACATACAAGTGAATCCCAACTATAGAAAGTGTTAGGTGGCCAATTGGAAGTTTTTCTCCTCTTTTTATCTTCTCTGAAAAGTGGCAAAATTGGAGCCTCAAAACAACTCTCAAATGGCCTGAAAACAAAGGTTATTCAACATCATGGTTCAGGGGAAGGATACAAAAAGCTATCTCAGAGATTTCAGCTGTCAGTTTCCACTGTGAGGAACAGTGAGGCAATGGAAGACCACAGGCACAGTTCTAGTTAAGGAACTCCCGAAGTGGCAGACCAAGAAAAATCTCAGATAGGCAGATGCAAAGGATGGTGAGAACAGTCATAGTCAAGCCACAGACCAGGTCCAAACACCTACAACCTCATCTTGCTGCAGATGGTGTCACTGTGCATCGTTCAACTATTCAGAGCAGTTTGCACAAGGAGAGGCTGTATGGGAGAGTAATGCAGAAGAAGCCTTTTCTGCAGACACGCCACAAACAGAGTCACTTGAGGTGTGCTACAGCACATTTGGACAATCCAGCTTCATTTTGGAATAAAGTGCAGTGTACTGATGAAACTAAAATGGAGTTATTTGGACATAACAATAAGCGATATGCATGGTGGAAAAAGAACACAGCATTCCCAAGACAAACACTTGCTACCCACAGTAAAATTTGGTGGTGGTTCCATCATGCTGTGGGGCTGTGTGGCCAGTGCAGGTACAGGCAATCTTGAGGGTCGCATGGATTCCAGTTAATATCAGCAGACTCTTGAGAACAATGTTCAAGAATCAGTGACAAAGTTGAACTTGCACCGAGGCCAACGACCCCAAACCCTGCTCAAAATCTACCAAGGCATTCATGCAGAGGAACCAGTACAACGTTCTGGAATGGCCATCTCAGTCCCCAGACATGAATATTACTGAAAATCTGTGTTGTGATTTAAAGTGGGCTGTCCATGCTCGGAAACCATCAAACCTGACTGAACTGGAGATGTTTTCTATAGAAGAATGGTCCAAAGCACCTTCAACCAGAACCCAGACTGAAAGCTGTAGGAAGCGTTTGAGTCGGCTGTTATTTTTCTACAATAAGGAGGATCTAATAATATTGATGTAATTTTTTCTGTTGGGGTGCCCAAATTTATGCACTGCCTAATTTGTTTGAATATTACTGCACACTTTCTGTAAATTCCTATAACTTAAATTTCACTTCTCAAATATCACTGTGTTCATCTGCTATATGATATATTTAACTCAAGTTGCTGATCTGAACAACCAATGATATATAAACTAAAATCATGAAAATTATCAGGGGTGCCCAAACTTTTTCATACGACTGTATGATAGATGTAATAATGGCAGCATTACTAAAAGCTGACTAATAATATGCTAAAATGTTTGCACACACCATATTGAGGTTTTCAATATGTTAAATTCAGCAAATAAACAGGGTAGATGATAGCATTTTTCACACAGAGCAAACTGCATTTTTTTTATTCTGTACAAGAGCGTACAAGAGCATTTTTATGTTAAAATATGCAAACCATATTCTCAGGATCCTAAGTGCTGGAACTCAACAATAAAGGAACTGCCACTTGTCCAGCCATAAGCATCATTCATGTAGATGAAGTGCCTCTTGGTAAGTTACAGGGATATGAAGGCATTATTTATTCCAGCGCCTTGTTCTCTTTCTGTTATTGAATACTAATTTATCTGCATCCAAATAAAACTCCTTTCAGGTGCTGCCGTTCAAAATAGCTATTTAATTTATAGTAATGTAATGGTAGGGAAACGCAATCGAACTGGAGTGAATAATTGTTGTTCCTCAGTTTCGGATGAATACCAATATTGTGTAAAGACTTAAAAGGTTTAAAAGGGAAAAGTGAGAGATTTGAAACAGTTCACACTTCCTGTACCTATCAAACCAATGCCTTTTAATACAAAAGTCACCATTTTATTTTTGTTCATACACAAGTGCACGTACCAGTGACTTACCTGCTTTCAAAGTGTTAGAAAATCCAGTTCTCATACTTCAGCGATACCAGAGACAGAGAGAGACTGGCCTGTATAATATGTCAGGTAGAATTGCATTGACTTTACTGAGGCAGTTTATGGATAGTAATAAAATAACATGTTATTAAATATAAAACAGATTCTGGCATGTTCTCTTTGAGTATAAGGCAGTATGTAAATGACAAGATGCCACGTCAGAGTAAAACTGATTTTCTGTTTCCATACTTATGAAATCAAGTTCTGATTTAGCAGATCGATCACCTTGGTTCCCAACTCCAATGCATTTACATTTACAGCATTTAGCAGACGCCCTTATCCAGAGCGACTTACAACTGATACAATCGTACAATCCAAGCAACTGTGGGTTAATTCTGTGTGCTCAAGGACCCAACCGTGGCATCTTGGCATAGGTGGGATTTGAACCCTGGACCTTCTGGTCCAGAGTCCAATACCTTAACCGCTAGGCTACCACAGTCCCATACTATTTATATATATATTTTTTAATCATTTAGCAGACACCCTTATTCAAAGCAACTTACAATTCATACAATCCAAGCAATTGTGGGTTGAGGGCCTTGCTCAAGGACCCAACAGTGGCAACTTGGCAGATGTGGGATTTGAACCCTGGAACTTCTGGTCCAGAGTCCAATACCTTAAACACTAGGCCACCACAGTCAAGTATAAATATAATTCCACTAATTACACTCAATTGTGAGCTATGTGCTTCACAATCGGGTACATATGTTATATAGAACGCTATTTACAACATATAGGACAGAAAAGATGTTTGCTATCATTATTGATCGATCCAGCTGCTTAATGTTTAAATCAATGGGTTTAAATCAATGCGTGCAAAAATGTGGCTGCCTCACATAAATATTTAATCAATTTTAATAGACGTTTAGGAGTGTTTAGTACATTATCCAATACTAAATCGCTCAAAATATGCTGTTAGAAGTATCCATTTATCCATGTGATTTTCATACAAGCATATTTGATTTTACATTTATTTTGCTTCTGTCTAATAAATCTCTGAACAAGGACTGTAGTTGTAAGTGCTATTGTAGATTCAAGCGTACTTCTAAGCTACAGAACTGTGTATAAGTGCCACGATAAAAGCTCCCTCATTATTAAGCTAAACTGACACAAACGTGTCAAAAACGATTTCATACTAAAAGCTCCATTAGGTCCAGTCTATGACACATTCCTTCAAATTACTGCATGAATCATCTTCAACATTTTTATATAAAGCTTAGTTTTGTACTAAACATACATAGTTGTTGTAATAATAATGCAGTTCGGCCAGTTTATGTACAGTGTTGGGGTAGTCACCCAAATAGTAATCCACTACAAAGTACTAATTACTTGTTTCAACATGTAATGGGGATTACTTTACTCATTACATCTTGAAAAACGTAATCTCAATACTCATTAAATACCTATACTTATTTAAATGCTTAACAAAAAGAACATTCATTTTTAGTGTATGCAGCAGATGGTAAACTTGGGAAATGGCTTATCTGAAATGCACAAATGATAGAAAGGGACAAAAGAATAGCAGCAAAGGTTGGCAAACACTTTTTATACTTACAAGAATGCTAAAAATGACAAACGGTCAAAAGCACGGGTTGGGAAGCATTAACCTTAAGCTTAAAATGTATCAGTAAGTTCAGAAAAGTAATTTATTTGGAAGAATTTGCTGTACATTGATTAATAATCTGGAGTTTTATTACTAAATTCCATGTATATGGTAGCAGGGTTTGCATATCATTAGTGTTTTTATTATTACAAATTGTCTGGGATATATTAGCGAACAGACAGTTCTCAAAGTTGGAAAGTTGGGCACCCAGGAGAATTTTTTCAAATGGCCATAGATTTCCAAACATATTATATTACATCTTTTTGAATCAACAACTAAAACACTATAAGCTTACATTAAATAGCACTGGGTGAAGTCTATGGGACAAATACTTTGGGCAATGGTGTCTCTGTAGCGAGAAGGTTGAGGATTCAATCCCAGTGCTGTCAAGACCTTAAGACTTTAAGCAAGGCCCTCAACCTTCAATTACTCAGATTTTTCATTATACAGTGGTGGTTGAAAGTTTGTGAACCCTTTAGAATTTTCTATATTCTGCATAAATATGATCTTAAAACATCATCAGATTTTCACACAAATCCTAAAAGTAGATAGAGAACCCAGTTAAACAAATGAGACAAAAATATTATACTTGGTCATTTATTTCTTGAGGAAAATGATCCATTCTACCAGTAGCCTTCTGGCTTGTCCACGTGATCTTTAGCAAACTGCAGACGAGCAGCAATGTTCTTTTTGGAGAGCAGTGGCTTTCTCCTTGTAACTCTGCCATGCACACCATTGTTGTTCAGTGTTCTTCTAATGGTGGACTCATGAACATTAACATTAGCCAATGTGAGAGAGACCTTCAGTTGCTTAGAAGTTACCCTGGGGTCCTTTGTGATCACAATAAAATTGCACTAAAACCATTCGGTAATTGCGACGCAAAAGATACAGAAAGTTTTAAACTCTACCAAGTAAGCTAAACTCTCCTGTTGTAGTAAAATAAATATCCAACCTCCATCTTTATTTCTTTACAACAGTTTTCTGGCCATAATGTGTTACTTGGCAGATACTTTGACATTGTGAAAATATACAATATATGACAAGTTTGTAGATACCTCTTCTAATTCCTGATGTCTGTTATATCAGCTACACTCAAAATCGGGTTCATACTATGAAGCATGCAGGCAGGGAATCTCCACAGACAAACAGTGAACGGTGGAATGAGCTGTACTGAACACCACAGGTTTATATCTAATACAAACCTTACATAAAACCTACTTTGAGGTGAATACTTTGAATCAAAGTGTATATTCCAGTACATTTACATTCATTCCTTTAGCAGATATTTGTTATCTAAGACACTCAAATTGCTGTGTTCAAATGCTGTGTTTCTCATTCATTTGCAACTCCTTATGAATTTATTTGTATGAGCCATAAGTGATTACAGTTGGTTTATAGTGTAAGGTGCCATGCTGATCACTATATTATATGTGTGGTAAAGTTAGAGCAGTATTCCTTAAATTATAGTGTGCCACACAGACTAACTGTTTTGTATTAAACAAGATCCAGATCAATAGTGCTACTGTAATCTCTGTCTCCTCCTCTTTATTTACAGCAGAACTAAACTATTGATCCAGATCTGCAGCTCCATCAATCTTCCTGAATATATTTAGCAAAGAGGGATAGATATAGATTACACTGCCGTTTATTTATTTAACTGAATGTGTAGATGTCACAATAGGCGTAGGCAGGCACGACCAGAGGGCAGGGGCCCTGTAAACTACAGTGCCCAAAAGCCACCGTGCAGTCACATGGTGTTAACATGCTGCACTTAGTCTTGTTTTTTTTTTTTTGGTCTGGATTTTTTTGTTTACTTTTGGCAGTATAAGAAATTATTCAGATACATTGTATTTCAACAAGAAAAGAAATAATCCAATGAAAGTGAACACTTTTATTAAAAATGCCTTATTTTTACTCATATGAACTGTAATCCAGGATTTTAAACAATTAACACCAGTTAACAATTCATTAACACTAGCTGAACTTCTCTTAGCCAGTACAAGACTTTCAAGTTTCAAAGCCTAACATTGCATCACTTAAATTAAAATCCCCACCATCTGTGTTTTCATGGTTCAGAGTGGTAGTCCAACAAGATGTTGCATATTACACACTTGACAAAGGTTTTCCCACCACATCCTGCATTTCGGCATCGTAATGCATTTGTTTCCTCCACCATCTTTGGCAAGTGGACTGAACCATAATTGTTTACACTAATGTGAGGGTGTGGCTGCACACATCTGCATTTTCTGGGAGGTGAATTCAGTTCTTCATCAGCGCTTTCCACATCACTGTACTCATCTGCACAAGATTGTGCATGGACAGTTAAAAGGTTAAAGTAAATAAATAATTACAGTTGTAGAAAGAAAGCAGGAAAGATGAAACTAATTTGAGTTTGAGGAAACAGAATGGATCCCAGCCTTAGTTTGATGGTCTTCTTTGTGTCCTCCACTTTGAACAAGGGATGTTTGTAGGAGCCATTTGAGTTCCTTGTTGTTGCCATTTTGGATCCAGTGCTTTGTGTAGTTTTTGTGCCTTTTTCATAGCCCCTCCCTACAGGTGTGCATACACTAGCTCTCCCTTGTGGGCATGTACTAGCTCTCGCTCCTCTTTTTCCAGCAATATTCAAGAATCCTTTATTATTATTTATAATAAATAAACTGTATGAAGTAATGATATGGGAAGGTCCTTCTCTGGGACTCCAGTATAGGCTGGTTTTGCCTCTAGTGCTCACCAAGGCTGAGCCTATAATCAATCTACTCCTGGGTCTAAACCAGCTGACTCATGACTAACATCTCTACCATAATTCACCCTACCATAGCAGACTGAATTGGAACTGAACTGGAGTAATGTAACAGAGTAATTGTGGGACTGTGGTACTGGACTATGGACTATGGACCAGAAGGTCCAGGGTTCAAATCCCATCTCTGCCAAGCTTCCACTGTTGGGTCCTTGAGCAAGGTCCTTAATCCACAACTGCTTGGATTGTAAGACTGTATCAATTGTTCTGGATAAGGGCGTCTGCTAAATGTAAATGTAACACATTTTGTCTAAAAATACTACTTCAACTCAAGCTTTAAATGTTCATGTTGGAGAGTGTCGTTTTAAATGTCAGCATCCCATAATGTTCAACCAGATTGATATTTGATTACTTACAAGGCCAGCATCATCAGACCGTTGTTATTTTCATGTTTGTCTTTCAGCCTGGTCTTTGTAGTTTGGAAGAATGGATTTGACTAAATATGAAAGACTTCAGTAAGTGACTCACAGTAAAAAAAAAAAAAAAAAAAAAAAGAAACTGATGCTGAAAACAGATTGGGTATTAGAAGACAAATATACAAAAGAAATGACAAATTCAACCTTGAACAACTTTAAGAAATGGAAGGTTTTTTATAAGATTTATAAGATTTAAAATAAGAAATTTGTGGTACATTAAATTCAAGCAGGAGTGCAAATTTTGGTATGTACATGCTCCATGGAGTCAACTTATAGTGGGATATGTGTCATGAAGAGAAAGATGGATGAGACAGGTTGAAACGCAGTTTGGGGAGGTTTATTAACAAAGCGAGGCAGGGACAACAAAAGACTAAACAGACTGACAGTGATAAACAGGAGAACAGGCTTTATTAGACAACAAAACATCCTATAGAAACAACTGGCTAAGTAAAGAGACTAAACACAAAGGCTGAGTTAACAACACATGGCATAAAGACGAACAATGCACAGGGGTATGTACACTCCTGGTCAAAAAAAAGGGCCAAACCCAAAACTGTAAAATCAGCGTTGTTACACTCAATGCTAATGGTTTCAAACAGCTGAAGATTTAGTTGAAAAAGGTTTCCCAGGTAGTCTGTGTTTAGTATATATCAATAAATCAAAAGGTACTAGAAATATAATGATTACAGTCATACCTCTGCACTCCACCTCGGAACTAATCGAATTCTGTTCTTGGCGCATTTTGACTGGAAAAGTTTGTCTCAGTACTTGTCATTCGTTCGGCACTTGGCGCATTTGCTTAAACTTGTATGAGTCGAGACATCGGATCACAAGTCAGTCTCAATAGCTTAGTGCAGATCTCCACTGTTTCTCGTTTTTCTTTATTTTTACATCTACAGTACTATATTCTTAGTGCAAATGAGTCACCATGGTTCCTAAGAAGTTAGTGATAACAGCCAACCTAAAGGAAATCAGTGAGAACCACTGTGCAGTATATACTCTCCCAATACTCTCCTGCATAGGCTGGTGAGTAAGCCAATGGACTAAGCATTTCGTTTTTTTTTCCCTTTCAATACTTTTCAGGACATATTCAACACTTTATTATAAAATAACATTTGTGTTAAAGAGTTTCTCAGCTGTAGGTTAATGCAAGTGTTTAGGCATTTTTAAAGTAGGCTTTGCTATGATATACCTGTATACTCCAGTTATGATACCTTTAACTTATGATGGATTTGTCACATGTACCCCATTGTAATTGTGACGCCGAGAGGAGGTAGGAGACAAACGCAGGCAGTGGAGTACAATAAGAGGCTTTATTGTCGATAGACACTTTGGATACGCTAGATTTAGGAGCTAGGTAACTAGGTGTAGAAACCACGTTGTGTAGCGGGGAACTGAGGAGAGAGATGGAGGTTATATAGGGACGGGAGCAGGTGTTGGTAATTAGTAAGAGGGAGATGACGAGCGAGGCAGAGAGCGAGCGGGTGGAGCGGCGCAGGTAGCAGGCGTGGAGTGCCCCCCCTCGAAGGGCCCGTGCAGGCGGGAAGGCGGCGGGAGCCGGGGAGAGACGAGGAAACTTGCGTGGGCGGCCGCGCTGCCTAGGGGCCGGTCGATCGGGCCGGGCGGCGTGGAAGTCCCGGACGAGGAGAGGATCCAGGACGTCCTTGGCATCCACCCAGCAGTTGTCCTCCGGGGCCGTAGCCCTCCCATTCCACCAGGTACTGGAGGCGCGTCGTGCCACGCCGGCGGGAGTCCAGGAGGCGATGGACCGTGTAGGTGGGGAGCCTCCAGCGGGCCGGTGGGCGGCGGGTTGGTCAGACGGGGAAGATCGGCCAGCGGACCGGCGACCCAGGGTTTGAGCAGCGAGACATGGAAGGTAGGAGATATGCGTAAATGAGAGAAGGCAACTGCAAACGGTAAGTGACATCGTTGAGCTGCCGAAAAACTTTAAAAAAACGGGCCCAGATAGTGAGGAGAGAAAGGGTTACCTCCCTGTGGTCTGCGCAGGCCTCGGGTGGACAGCCAGACGCGGTCTCCAGGCTGGAAGGTAGGCGCGGTGCGTCGGTGCCGGTCGGCGTGTCTCTTGTACCGGCGGATGGGGCCCGGTCAATCCGGAGGTGGACCTGGCACCAGGACATCCTCACTGCGGCGAAAACCACTCGTCCACGGCCGGGGCATCTGATGGTGTGGAGGTCCCAGGGCACGAATGGGGGTTGAAAGCCCAGGACGCCACTGGAAAGGCGTGAGACCGGTGGAGGAGTGGCGGAGTGAGTTCTGTGCGATCTCTGCCCAGGGAAGAAACTGCGGCCAGTCGAGTGGATTACGGAGGCAGTAGCACCGCAAGAACTTTTTGAGCTCTTGGTTCGAGCGCTCGCATTGACCGTTGGTCTGGGGATGGTAGCCCGAGGAGAGGCTGATAGAGGAACCCAACTTGTCGAAAAAGGCGCGCCAGACTGCCGAGATGAACTGGGGCCCCGGTCGGTGAGCACATCCTCGGGGATGCCGAAATGACGGAAGACCTGCTCGAATAGACATTCGGCTGTTTGGAGTGCAGAAGGAATCTTGGGCAGAGGGATGAAGCGGACGGCACGGGAGAAGCGGTCAATGACCGAGAGGATTGTGGTGAATCCATGGGAGGAAGGGAGGTCTGTGATGAAATCCAAGGCGAGGTGTGACCAGGGTCATTGCGGCACTGGTAAGGGATGGAGCAGACCAGAGGGGAGTGTGCGAGGGATCTTGGCCTGTGCGCAGATGCTGCAGGACGCGATGAAGCGGTGCACGTCTTTGCGCATGTTCTCCCACCAGTAACGTGCCGTGAGAAGCTGATGGGTGCGAGTCTCCCCGGGATGGCCAGAGCAGAGGGAGAGATGGGCCCATGCGAGGAGGCGGTCACGAAAGTCGAGAGGCACGAACTTCTTGTCCGGTGGGCAGGTCAGAGGAATGCGCGTCCGGGTGAGCCTGTCGTCCATCTCGCATTCGAAATCCCATGAGATGGCACCGATAGAGCACGAAGACGGAAGGATAGGTGCAGGTGCTTCGGTGGAGATCGGATTGGGGTCGAGGCTGCGAGACAGTGCGCCTGCTTTGGCGTTCCTTGTCCCTGGACGATAGGTGATGGAAAAGGCGAATCTGGAGAAGAAGAGAGACCAGCGGGCCTGACGAGCGTTGAGGCGTTTGGCTGACCGGAGGTATTCTAGGTTTTTGTGGTCAGTCATCACGGTGAAAGGATGTTTAGAGCCCTCGAGCGAGTGCCTCCATTCTTCCGGGGACAGTTTGATGGCCAGCAACTCCCGGTCTCCCACGTCATAATTGCGTTCTGCAGGGGTCAACTTGTGTGAGAAGAAAGCAAGAGGGCGCAGCTTAGGTGGTTCGCCAAGACGCTGGGAAAGGACAGCACCCACGCCGACCAAAGATGCGTCGACCTCGAGCACGAATGGACGTTCCGGGTCGGGATGGCCCAGGACAGGAGCGCGGGTGAAGGCAGCCTTGAGGGCGCAGAAAGCCCGCTCAGCATCCGGGGGCCAACGGAGGGAGCGGGGCTTGCCTTGCAGAAGCGCGGTAAGGGGCGCCATCGTGCGGCTGAAATCCCTAATGAAGCGACGGTAAAAGTATGCGAACCCCAGGAAACGCTGCAACTGTTTGATGGTATTCGGTGTGGGCCAGTCAAGGATGGCGGAGAGTTTAGACTCATCCATGGCGATGCCGGAGGGGGAGATTACATAGCCAAGGTAACGGACGGACTGGGTGTGGAAATCGCATTTCTCCGCCTTCACATGCAGATGATGGGTGAGAAGTCTATCGAGTACCTGCCGCACCTGGGTGACGTGAGTGTCGAGATCCGGTGAGTACACAAGGATGTCATCGAGGTACACGGTGACAAACCGGCCGAGCATATCTCGCAGCACGTCATTAATGAATGCCTGGAAGACGGAGGGTGCGTTGGCCAGGCCGAAGGGCATAACCAGGTACTCGTAGTGTCCAGTACTGGTGCTGAAGGCGGTTTTCCACTCATCCCCCTCCTTGACGCGGACGAGGTTGTAGGCATTCCTGAGGTCGAGCTTGGTGTACCAGCGCGCCGTGCGGAGCTGTTCGAGGGCTGAAGGTACCAGCGGGAGCGGGTATGCGTACCTGCGGTTCCCTGTAGTTCCCGGTTCCGTGAGAAAACTTGGGAAGATTGAAAACCAGACGAGCCGCTGCATTCTGAATCAGTTGCAGGGGTCTGATTGCACGCATTGGAAGACCAGCCAGAAGAGCATTGCAGTAGTCTAGTTTTGTTATAACAAGAGACTGGACAAGCACTTGGGTGGCTTCTCTGGAAAGGAAGGGTCGGATTCTCCTGATATTGTAGAGAAGGGGGGCATCCGGGAGGAGGTCGATGGCACAGTCATAGGTGCGGTGTGGAGGAAGTGGAGGTGGCGAGCCCGTTCCGAAGACAGACGCCAGGGTTTCTGTTAGTGGTCAGGGACGTTGCGAGGAAGAGACGGAGACTCGGGGAGTGGGAGCGAGTTGACCTGCAAGGCTGGTCTAAGCAGGCAGTGTTCCTGGCATTGTGGTGACCAGCGGACGACCTCGCGGGCGGACCAGGAGATGAGGGGTCATGGCGGCGGAGCCAGGGAAGCCCCAGGATGATGGGGTACGTCAGGGAGGACACCGGCAGCAGAGAGAGATTCTCCTGGTGGATGGCGCTGGTTGAGTAGGCAGAGAGGGAGTGGTGGAGGTGACGCGGGTGAGGACCCCAGAGCCGAGAGGCCGGCCGTCGGCCGCGGTGATGTGGCGAGCGCTGGCGAGTGGAGTGCAGGGTATCTTCCAATCATTGACAAGACGGTCCGCGATGAAGTTTCCCTGGGCGCCGGAGTCAATCAGTGCTGTGAGGGGTACATCAGCGTGAGCGAGTTGCAAAAGTACCGGCAGGGTAAATGAGGAAACAAGAGGGGTTTCGACTCACCCGAGGTGTGCGTGCCGGATCCCTGGCACGCGTGCCGTCCGGTCCAAGCGACGGCAGCGAGGGGTTGCAGGCGGGGCGTAGGTGGGCGGTCCGAGCCGCAGTAGCAAACACAATCCTTGTTCGAAGCGGCGGCGGCGCTCCTCGGAGGAGAGGCGGGCGCGCGAGCGAGTTCCATGGGGCTCAGGGGGCGGCGAGGGAGTCGTGGAGAGACGGAAGAGGAGAGGGCCGCGGAGTGGAGGGCGAGCGGGGGACGACGAGCTGGTCAAGGCAGATGGTGAGCGTAAGGAGTTCCTCCAGGGAAAGTTGAGGTCTCGCCCAGCCAGTTCTCTCCTGAGGTTGGGGCGTAAGCCCTGGTGGAATGCGGAGAGAAGGGCAGGTGTGTTCCATCCGCTCTGGAGCAGCCAGGGTCCGGAATTGCAGAGCATACTCGGCAGCAGAGCGGCGGCCCTGCCGTAGGAGTGAGCAAGCATATCGCCTACGGACCGCCCCCGGTGACGCGAGGGTGGTTGAAACACGGCACGAAACGCTGTCAAGAAGCGGCTCGCTGTATATCCTGGCCTCATCACCTTGCTGTGTCCAGACGGCTGTGGCCCAATCCAACGCTGGGCCGAGAGGAGGGAGACTATCAGGGCGGATGCGAGCTGCGTCGGACCTGGCTGGCGGTGAGTGGGTAAAAGGAACAGGTCACACTGGAGAAGGAAAGCCCTCGCAGCGCTCCGGATTGCCGTCATATTTTTCCGGTAGAGAGATCTTGTAGGCTGAGACGAGAAGGCCGCGGGGGGTGCTGGGAGGTAGCGGAAAACCGAGTCAGGAGACACCACAGCGGCGGGGACGGCGTTAGCTGGGACACACGCTGGGTGAGTTTCGTGGACGGAGGGAACCAGCGAGCCAAGCGAACGTTTGGTTGTCCGCGAGGAGCGAAAAAAAACTGCTTGGGCCACCTCCTGGAGTTGAGCGCGGAGTTCGGCGAGCTGCTCCCGCTGTGGATGGGACGGAACCGGCACCACTAGCCGCTGTCTCCATGTGTGGCTACACAATCTGTGACGCGAGAGAGGAGGTAGGAGGACAAACGCAGGCAGTGGAGTACAATAAGAGGCTTTATTGTCGATAGACACTTTGGATACGCTAGATTTAGGAGCTAGGTAACTAGGTGTAGAAACCACGTTGTGTAGCGGGGAACTGAGGAGAGAGATGGAGGTTATATAGGGACGGGAGCAGGTGTTGGTAATTAGTAAGAGGGAGATGACGAGCGAGGCAGAGAGCGAGCGGGTGGAGCGGCGCAGGTAGCGGGCGTGACAGTAATGAACGCTATTAATACATATGCCTTATGCTGTGGATTTTCTGGGGGTCTGGAATGGATTCATTCAATTTACATTATGGCCTTCTGAAACGAATTACCAACAAGAACTGAGGTTCCAATGTACTGTGTATATTATATGTATACTGTATATACTGAAAAAGGACAGTATACAATAAAATATACTGTCACATATTGTTCGATGCATTTAACTGATTCAGTCTTCCTTCAGTTTGATCGCTTTAGTCTGTTTCATGGATTTCCCTTGAAGGCTGCTTCTGACTTGAACAGAGAGAAAGGATGAGCATGGAAAAGAAAATGCACACTTTTGTGTTTTGATGAGGAAGGTCTTCTGAGAGCGCACAGATGCAAAGCTATGTACAAAAAGCAAAATATCTGTTAGAACATCGGAATATATTACCTTCCATTTATTCTTGTTAAATTGCAATTTTATCTCTGATAAGACAGCATCCTTTTACATTTGCATAATGCGCATAATGTCTCTTTGCTCAGCCGTGCATTTTGTGACATTGTCGAGATATCCATATTAAAGATATCCATATTCAGAACCGGAATTGTCAGCTTGCTTCGCTTCAGCGTAATACCATTGTGGCTGTGCCTCTTTCATCTAATGCTCTTAGATTTGTATTTTATCCTGCACGCACAAAGCAATTCATACAAGCCTGGTCATTAAAACACATTATACAGGCACATTTCTTGTACCAGTCTATAACCATTTAAGATGATGTTTGAGGAAAAAAATCACAACTTTTTGGAGCAAATCATTTTGTTTTTGAGTGTTCTCTGTGCATGCTGTCATTTGTGCAGTTAGCCTTAGTAAAAGAACTGCAGCAAACAAACACAAGTTCTTTAACAGCTTAAGCTAATTAGTACTGCTTATTTGGGATCTTACTAAATCAGAATCCAACTACGCTTCTGTTGAATGTCATTTTCCCCTAGTGCTTTGTTACACCTCTCCTCGCTTAAGAGTAATAGCAATGGCAGCATTTAATTCAGTTATGAGCTCCAGTATTGGTTTTAATCCACTCTTCCAATAGCTGAGTGTGCAATTCAGCCTGAGTATGTAGGTGTCCATTTTGGCATTGTATCTGTTCCTCCAGTAAAATCCCACACAATTTCAATGGTATTTACATCATTTTTCTACTTAACTTTGCTTTTTCTACTTTCTTTTTCTGGACTTTCTTTCTTTCTTTGTCAAGTGGTTCTCAAACTGTGGTACCTACCACTGGTGGTACGTGAAGGAGCATGAGGTGGTACAGCAGATAACCTTGGAAAATGTACTTAGTAATTTTTTTATAATTATGAAATTATTTAATTAAATTAAAAATCTAAAATCTTCATGCGTAAATTACGTTTCAGACTTTTCATAATTCTGTTTTAATAAAATTCATTTGTGTGCAGGCATCTGTACTTCATTACATCTCCGTTTGCGCCAACTGCTTCCCAAATTTCAAATTTTCCAAGATGTTATCAGTAAATCTTTTGCACTTGTCTGTATTTTAACAATAGTTAAAAGTTAATGACCGGAATAAACTCACTATCATATCAAGGCTGAAGGTAGCAGATGCCAGGAGCAGTGAGCCCAAACTGCTATCAAACACCCCTGCTGAATGCATCGAAGTTAAAGCTCTTGCATCAGCAGATACCAATTTAGGCACAGGCACCACTGCTAGTGGTACGAAGCTCTGAAAAACCACTACGAGATGAGCCATCATTCACATATCATACATGGGACTAAAGTACTAGAAGTCATAAGTAAAACCAGGTTAAAAAAGGAAAAACATAGACAGTACAATTCAAATGAAATGGAAGACAAATATATCAGATAATTCCAGTTAAGCTAACATATCAAAAGCCAGAAATATAGGGGGTAATGAGGGATAAGCTGAAGGGATAAACTGTAACACAAATGAATGAGTCATAACTTATAGAAAATCAATTGAAAAAGGCTAATATGTTGGCCTACTTCTCAGCATTTCTCAGCCCAGATTGGGTAAAGGGAAATATGGGTGATTGGCACGTTTGCTATCACCTCCAGATCACCTGCAAGTGGAAAGAGAAACCAAAAAAAAAAGAAGGCAGCAGCCTCCCTCATATTTTACAATTATAGTACAACTTACTAGGTCCAAGTACACAGAGCTCATTCCATATTCATGTTATCCAACCAGACTCTGGAGCAACAAACCCCATCATACTGCCCCTAAACTCTTTCATCTTGTGGGACATCAACAGAAATGAATCAGCCACTGACTCAAGATGCACTCAGTGTCCCCAAGGCACAACTAAGCTCATTTTAAGCTTATAACGTCCACTCTTTGACATTAATATTCATTACAGGATCCATGGGCATCATAGCACCACAAAAAATACAGTGGCAACTGGTCATTTGTGTACCTGTTCCGTCTTTACCTAAAACACCTGTGGTAGTGCAGAAGTGCACCAAGTCCAAGCCGGACTAAGGGCTCATTAGACTGTGTGCAGGAGCCTTTATTCACACTCTCTGCAGCCTACAGCAGCTGTTGTCTGACTTCCTAGTGGATTTTTTTGATGGACGGCCCAGATTAAGAGGGCTTCACTAAAATACTTGTGGTGGTACTCCAGATGGTGGAGGACCTGTTCCTCCTTGTGTTCTGCCATTTGAGTTGCCAGAAGAATACATCTAACTGTGTATTTCAGTTCATGTCACTTCATATGCGTGACATTATTCATGGGACAGTTGGCCCTCATGTTGAGCCTGACATCTGGACGTCATTCCTACTTTATTTGCGAGTTGGAGTAGTATTGAGGAGCTTGACAATTATCACAGATGTAAGGAGTAGCTCTATAATAAATGCCTCAATTTTCTATAGTTTCTTAATCATAATGTCTAGAATGGTCTTATGTTTTTATTGAATAGTGCCTATTTTATGGAAATAAGACGTATATGTTACAAGACTATACTAACAGTAGGTAAGGTCTTCCTGTGCTCTCAGAATGGACTCAATTCTTTGACATGGAGTCCACGAGATGCATTTGAGATTCTGCTGACAGGATTGCATCCCACAATTCCTTGAGATTTTTTTGCTCATTCTTATGAATCTCTCATTCTACCACATCCCAAAAGTGTTCTATTGAATTCAGATCCAGTGACTGGGAAGGCCACTGAAGATCACTGTACTTGTTGTCATGTTCATGTTTTAGTTCTCAAGTACAGTCTCAAGACCATAAATGAGTGGTCTCGGTCTTGTCTCATTTGGACTCGGTCTTGTCATGGTTTTGCAGTAAGGTGGACTTGGAAATTGCTGTCAAAACCATCAGAGGCCAACAAGTCGTCATCTTGACTACAACACTAGTTCATGAAACCAATTTCAGATTATATTTTCTTTGTGACGGTGCATTATCCTGCTGGAAGTATCCATTTGAAGATGGTAAAAAGTGGCCTCGAAGGGATGCACATGGTTTGAACAGGTTGTGGCATTCAAAGGATGATTGGTCAGTATTATCCAGCGCAAGGTGTGTCAAGAAAAATACTTTTGATATATCAGTTACTTAGTAATGGCACTTGGTTCTTTAGTTCTTTACATAAATCCACCATAACATAAAATTTTGTAGGGGACGTCTGAAGGCATGGACTCTCTGAAGGTGCCTTGTGGTATTTGGCACCAAGACATCTTTAAGTCTTGTAAGCTGTGGGGGCTCCATGGATCAGACCTGCTTGATCAGATGCATGCCATAGACGCTCGATAAGATCGAGATCAACACCTTGCACTCATCGTCATATTCCTCAAACCATTCCTGAAGTGTCTGCAGTGTGGTAGAGGGCATTATCCTGCTAAAAGAGACTTTTGCCATTATGGAATACCACTGTCATAAAAGGGTGTACATGCTCTGCAACAATGTTTAGGTAGGTGCTATGTGTCAAAGTAACATCCACAAGGTTTTCAGCAGAACATAACTCAGAGCATCCTATATTCAGTGTTATTCACTTCACCTGCCTGTGGTTTTAATGTTATGCCTAGGGCTCGCAGATGTTATCCTGTATTCTCTTTGTGGAATATTTGCATTGATTGCTGTAACTCTGTAATATGTGTATGTGCATTCATCTCATTTCTAATTTAACTTCTAATCTCTTTGCTGTCCAGACTCTCCATGGAAAACAAACAGTGCAAGTAAAATCTCATTTAAATAATTCCGCCATATATTTTGTCATTTACATTGTAATGAAGTGATATGAATCTAGTATACACTAATGAGGATAGATGAGCAAAACCCATTTCAATTCTATACAAGTCCTTCTAATCTAAGTGCTGAAAGTTTCAAGTAAGGAGCAAATTCCATTTTACTTCATTATCCTACTTAGATTATAATATTCTTTATTATATTCTACTTTATTGCACTGCATTAATATTAAAATCTGGGGAAAGATCATTGTTAGTACATTAATGAGCCAAAACCTTTGTACCTTTCATCCAACACAGCCCACCATCCCCCTTGTCCCCACATTATTGTTCTCTATATTATGCATTACAACACCATCTTTTATTTATTTACCACAATGGAACACCCTGACCTACAATAAATATATCAGTCCTAATGATATTTTATTTCCATTAGAGAATCAGAACAGCAGTTTCTGAATTAATGAACCGATTGTCAAAGCTTGTAGTGTCTGTAGTGCCTGTCTAAATCAGAACACATTTATTATTATTTATTTATTTATTAATATTTTCAGCATTTGGTGGATGCCCTTATTGAGAACAGCTTACAGCTCAGAGAGGACACAATCCAAGCAAAGGAGGGTTAGACACCATACTCTATGCCCAGCTTGGCATTGGTGGGATTCAACACTCAACCTTCTGGTCAATAGACTTTTGTTCTGTTGATACTGAGATGCTCTGAATAGCCCGTGCCACCTCAGAACTAGGATCTAGGACGATAAGAAAAACAAGGAAAACTCGCTGTCATGTTCCTGGGACCAATCTATGATTATATGATGCTTGGGGCAAAGTGCAAAGGTGTTCTGCTGAAAGTGTCCTTCTGTTTTAGAGTAATCGGCTGGGAAAATTGCCCACACCATTATTCCACCTCCACCAGCCTGAACTATTGACACCTGTCAGGAAGTATTCATTGTTTCATTGTGACACTTGCGCCAAATTCTGAGCCTCATATCAGCATGGTGCAACGGAAACCTGGATTCATCTGACCAGACTATGGTCCACTGCTCAGTGATCCAATGTTTGTACTTTTGTTTGTGTTTTTGACAGGAGTCTTGCCTTCTGTTTCATGTAGACATCAATGGCACTCAAACTGGCCTTCTGTTATTATACTACCAAGGAACAACAAGTTGTCCATTTGGACATGTTTGTTGGAGCACCAGTATTATATTCGGTGGAAATTTACTTGACTGTGCAGCTCCTGTTTTTCAGAACGTTTCTTGACAACCTCCTCTGACCCTGTGGTCAACAAGTTGTTTATGTCCACAGTTTATGTTGTTTATGCCTTTCGCTAGATATCTATATCTCGATCACACCATTCTCTATACTTTCAACACAGTTGCACGAGAAGACCCCTATATGTTGACAGTTTTTGAAATAGCAGCTCAATTTTCCAATTCTAATGTGGATTCACATTGAAACTGATCCACAGATAACCTGTTCACTTGGTTTTATGCTGCACTTTAAAGTCACGTGTCTAATTTCCGTAAAGGGAAGCTCCAGTCATGAAAGGTAAGGTGTCGCTAATAAAGTGGGCACTCAGTGTGCATACAGTATTCTAAATGTATTAGTATTTGGTATGTCCCCCTGACCTAATCCCAAATGAGCATGTTGTGAGGTGGCAGTGCTACCCAACGAGCCACCATGCCGCCCGTTTTGAAACATTTACATTTACAGCATTTAGCAGACGTCCTTATCCAGAGCGACTTACAATTGGTACAGTCTTACAGTCCAAGCAATTGTGGGTTAAGGGACTTGCTCAAGGACCCAACAGTGGAAGCTTGGCTGAGGTGGGATTTGAACCCTGGATTTTCTGGTCCATAGTCCAGTTCCTTAACCGCTAGGAAAAGGGGAGCAACATGCTTTATCTGTAACAAATATTTACCTGTCATGACTGATTTTCTTTTAAACCATGTTCAATTATTTAGTAATTTCAGTAGATCCTTACCGGTTTGTTTGATGTGTTTATCTGGTGTTTCTGCAAATGGGAAATGGCAGGTATACAACAAACCATTATGATGCCACCTGATAAAGAAGTCACGTGTTATATTTCCGTAAAATCCCAAACTATGGGAGACAGACTCACCGATGTTTTTTTTAATCTTTTAAGAAGAACTTTTCACAAGGTTAGATCATAATTACTCAAATTCTTCCATTCTTCCACTTTCTAAAGTCTTCATAATCTCTGTAGAAAGATGCTTGGTCACCTGGCCTGAAGCAGAACGCAATCAGCAGAGACGAATGCAGGGAGCAAGGCAAAATAGTTTTATTAAACAATGTCCAGTGGTAAACTGAAGAAGTGTTGGGGTGAGGACCAACTGGCACGTGGCAGGACAGATGGGAGGAGCCTAGGTAGAGCAGAGAAGCCACTGGGTGCACTGACTCTTAAAGGAACATGGAGCAGAGTTGCCAGTGGATGTGCTGGAGGTAACCAGGTGGTGCGGAATTGACGGAAGGTGTGCTGAGGCTGGACGGGACGAGGCAGAGCACAGTATGCAATAAGAAGTTGTTAAAAAGTTACAAATTATCAGATTGCTATGAACCGCCTTTCCCCTTTTCATTCAAAACTAACTCCAAGCCACACTCGATCCAACCCAATCCCCATCCCCATCATTGTTAAAGTAATGAAACCTCCAATTTCTCAATCAAAAGGATACGTTTTAGCTACCAAAAAATAAAAGTACCTAACAGTTAAAGGCTATGGTTGGAATTTAATCATTAAAAGAATGTAAAAAAAATCTGCACAATTATTTGAAATATGTTAAGGAATTGCTTCAGTCTGTGATGCTCACCGTCATATAAATGCCATCACAAGGAAAAGCACTGGTAAATAGATTTATGAGCTTGCATTGAATATGGGCTATAACTGCTATCAGTGCAAGTGGTTTCTGTGCATTTACTAGTGTGTTGATAAGGAATATTTTCTTAACTAGTAGCACTTTGGAACTGAACAATTAAGGTTATGATGTCAGATAATGTGACCGTCAGGAGGCTTGTAGCGTCTGAAAAGAAGAGGTGGCAGAACAGACTCTTAATGAACGCCTTGAGTGGTGGGAGCAGTGACTGACATGTTTCTAGACAGAAATGAAATATTGACTGTCAGGGAGCCTGGAGGTAAACCAGATGACAGCTGTGACAGTAATGGCACTAGGCGAGAGGTGGACAAGGAGTGTGTCAAGGCAGACAGTGTAAAACGCCGACCTAAGATAGAATAACACAAGAATATTAAGAGCACCAGTGTCACAAGATAGCAGTGAGTTGCTAGCTCCTCTAATAGAGCTGTCACCATGCTACAATTTGGGCAAAAACTGAAATGGATCAAACTGGTTATTGATAGAGAGGTTAGTCTGTAAATGGAAAATAAGTCTTTTACATAACCTTAGCCACAAAAGGAATACTGGAGATCAATCTGTGCTTATTTAACACAAGTTGGATCTAGGCCATGTCTTAATGTAGTTTTTAAGTGAAGTAGCAAGGAGGGCTATTCATCAGAAGGGAAATTGGGTTAGAGCTTACAGACAAACAAGTCAGGACCAGGTGCTCATTTTTAAAAGAATGTTTGCAGTAGCATAGAACCTATTATTCTTATGGGAGATGAAAATACAGACAGACAAGTAAGGATAACACTCAGTGTTAAATACACTCCAACTTACAATATTTCGTCTTTACGATGAGAATCTGATAATAAACATAGATACACATTCAGCAGAAACCGTACTCTGAATTTTGAGTTATGATATATAGTATACAATACACTTCTCGGTTTATGATAAATTCAACTTACGATGGATTTATTGGAACCCCCATCATAAATCGGGCAGTACCTGTATACACATATGCATCTGTTTTCATACATGTCCATGGTCTGAAAGGCTTGCTCTTTCTCTCTCGTGTCACAGTTAGTCTGTCCCAGTTTGTGTTTCATGTGCTGTAGCCTGTCTTGTCTATTCCTATTTTATGTAGTCATTCCTGTCTCATGTGTTTCTTGTTCATGTGCTGTACCTTGTGTCATGTGTTCCTGTTTCTGGTTTATGTACTGTACTCTCTCTTGTATGTTATTGTTTCTTGTTTATGTACTGTTCCCTGTTTTGTGTGTTCCTGTTTCTTGGTTATGTACTGTACCCTGTCTTGTGTTCCTGTTTCTTGGTTATGTACTGTACCCTGTCTTGTGTTCCTGTTTCTTGGTTATGTACTGTACCCTGTCTTGTGTTCCTGTTTCTTGGTTATGTACTGTACCCTGTCTTGTGTTCCTGTTTCTTGGTTATGTGCTGTTCCCTGTCTTGTGTTCCTGTTTCTTGGTTATGTACTGTACCCTGTCTTGTGTTCCTGTTTCTTGGTTATGTGCTGTTCCCTGTCTTATGTGTTCCTGTTTCTGTTTCATGGGCTTTTCTTTGGTTATGTAAACTGGTAACCGGAATGTAAACTGTAACCCCTGTCTTGTGTTCTTGTTTTCTTGGTTATGTGCTTGGTTCCCTGTCTTGTGTTCCTGTTTCTCTTTCTTGGTTTATGGTACTGTAACCCTGTTTCTTGCGTGTTCTTCCCGGTTTTTCTTTGGTTATGTGCGGTTCCTGTCTTATGTGTTTTCCCTGTTTTTCCTGTTTTCATGGGCTGTAACCCTGTCTTTGTGTGTTCCTGTTTTTTGTTTCAGTGGCTGTTCCCCCTGTCTTGTGGTGTTTGTTCCTGTTTTTTTCTTTGTTTCTGGGTCTGTAAAAACCCTTGTCTTTGTGTGTTTCCTGTTTTTTTTTGTACTTGGTTCCCTGTTCCTTGTGTTTTTCCGTTTTTATATTATTGTGCTTGTTCCCCTGTCCTTGTTGTGTTTCCCCTGTTTTTTCTTATTTATGTCCTTGTATAACCCTGTCCCTTGGTGTTGTTCCCTGTTTTTCTGTTTTTCAGGGGGGGCCTGTTTTCTTTCCCTTTCCTTGGGTGTGTTCCTTGTTTCTTTGGTTTCTTGGTTTATGGTACTGTACCCTGTGTTCTTTGGTGTTCCCCTGTTCCTGTTTCTTTTGGTTTATGGTACTGTTCCCTGTCTTGGTGTGTTCCTGTTTCTTTTTCTGTTCCCCATGGTGCTGTTTCCCTGCTTGTGTTTCCTGGTTCTTGGTTTATGGTCACTGTAACCTGTCATGGTGTTCCCTGTGTTTCTTGGTTATGTAACTGTACCCCTGTCCCCTTTGTGTTTCCTGTTTTTCTTGGTTTTTTATGTTTACTGTTCCCCTGTTCCTTGTGTTCCCCCTGTTTCTTGGTTTGTACTGTTTTCCCCTGTCTTCTGTCTTGTGTTCCTGTTTCTTGGTTATGTACTGTACCCTGTCTTGTGTTCCTGTTTCTGTTTCATGTGCTGTTCCCTGTCTTGTGTGTTCCTGTTTCTTGTTTATGTACTGTACCCTGTCTTGTGTGTTCCTGTTTCTGTTTCATGGGCTGTTCCCTGTCTTGTGTGTTCCTGTTTCTTGTTTATGTACTGTTCCCTGTCTTGTGTGTTCCTGTTTCTGTTCCATGTGCTGTTCCCTGTCTTGTGTTCCTGTTTCTTGGTTATGTACTGTTCCCTGTCTTGTGTTCCTGTTTCTTGGTTATGTACTGTACCCTGTCTTGTGTTCCTGTTTCTTGGTTATGTACTGTTCCCTGTCTTGTGTGTTCCTGCTTATGTTCCATGTGCTGTTCCCTGTCTTGTGTGTTCCTGCTTTTGTTCCATGTGTTGTTCCCTGTCTTGTGTTCCTGATTCTGTTTCATGTGCTCTTCCCTGTCTTAAGTGTTCCTGTTTCTTGTTTATATATTGTTCCCTGTCTTGTGTGTTCCTGTTTCTTGTTTATGTACTGTACCCTGTCTTGTGTTTTCCTGTTTCTTGTTTATGTGCTGTTCCCTCCCCGTGTGTTCCTACTTCTATTTCATGTACTGTCCTTGTCTTGCATGTTCCTGTTTCTGATTCATATTCTGTCCCCCTGTCTTGTGTTCCTGTTTCCATTTCATATGCTGTTCTCTATTTTGTGTGTTCCTGCTTCTGTTCCATTTGCTGTGCACTGTCTCTCATAGTCTTCTATCTTTACTGTTACTGCTAACCTCTGTATTATCATCAGCCTGTTAACACTCTGTCTGTCTATGAAGCATGATTTAGTCTAAGAATATTTCTGAACTAGAATACTTCAGAAAGGAAGAATACAAAGACTGTGAAATGCAACAGGAAACACTTGGAAGCTGGGATATCACACAGAAATAATGACATAAACATCAAACTGCAGCACACCAATATTAAACTAATATTTTATTAAAATGTTGCTTGTGACTTATTAATAGTTGCACCTAGATGTGGCAATCACACTGCTATATAAAGAGTTGACTTTTTTCTGATATGAAGATGAGATTTAGCTTCAGAGAATGAGGGAAAGATCAAATACCAAAGGACTTCTGTAGCAAACACTATGCAATCCTCTCCAACTTCCCTTAATTAGTTAGATCTCTTTGTAAATGAAAATAAGTTAGCACATCCTCTGCAGAGAGCAAATTCACAGACATATATACATTCTTAAACAAAATGACTCATCAATCAAAAAACAATAACAACTCAAGTATTAAAGCATGGGTGAATCAGCTGAGACACAGCAAATCTTGTCTTGTATCTTTCAGTAGGTTTAATATTTAATCGTAAGCTTTGCACATTGTCATGAGGGAAAATGGCTGAAATATCCAGAAATGAATGCAACATGCAATGTCTTGTGTAAATGTGCATGGACTGAGCCAAAAAAAAAACATGCTTATTATGTTTTTAAGTTGCACTAAATGTTTCTAGATAAAACAAATGTATTAGCAAAACATCTAAGAGGAATAAATGAAATCCCAATTCACAATGTAATTTAAAAGTGAAAATGAAATTTGAAAATATAAGTGTACTGATTTATGGGTGTGGGATTAATCCTGGCCTTAACTGAATATATGTATTACACATTGAACCACTTGGGAGTCACATCTATGCACAATCCACATAAACCCATACAGTGGAGGCCAAAAGTCTGAGACCACTAATGAAAATGCAACTATATTGCATTTTTCTGTAATTAGAATTTTCTCAAATTGTTTAATAATATTGTAATATAAAATTAATATAAAATATAAAATAATTATTTATTTTATATATATATATATATATATATATATATATATGTGTGTGTGTGTGTGTGTGTGTGTGTGTGTGTGTGTGTGTGTGTGTGTGTGTATATATAAGTGTATATATTCATATACATATAAATAAATATATATATATATATATATATATATATATATATATATATATATAAAGCTCTCTCTCTCTTCTCTCTCCTCCTCCTCTCCCCCCGTGTCTCTCTCTCCTTTCGTCTCCTTCTCTCTCCTCCTCCCTCATTCCCCTCCCTCCTTCTCCTGTCCTCCTTTTCGCTTCTCCCTTTTCCTCCTCCCCTCTCTTTTCTTTTTGGTCCCGCCCCCACCACCACCACAACGAAAACCCACCCCCCCCCCCGCACCCCCCCGGGAGCTGGCCAGACTTTGCGGGCCCCCCCTGTCCACTCGCCGCCTTTTCCTTCGTGCTCTCCCCCCTTTTCCACGGGCTCCTGTTTCTCTTTTTGGCCCTCCTTCTCATCTCCCTCCCCACCAGTTTAAATGCGAGTGTACGAAGTATCGATTATGGAAATTATCTTTATTCGCTGGCAAGTCCCCCCAGGAGGTCATGTTTTTCTCTATTTGAGGTCCTTTTTGCCCTTCCAGGGTGGTGTGTCGTCCCAGCCATGGGGAGGACTGTTCCCTTGCCACTGACGCCGGGGTACCTTCTTGGTCAGTTGGGCTTGTGGGCCTAGATACCTTTGTTAAAGCTGTTTTTTGAGACAAAGCCCTTTATTGGTAAAAGTACTATAGAAATAAATTGTTACTTTGGACTTTTTGGAATAGTAAATAAACAAATCCTTGCTTCAGGAATTCATACTTTGCCCGAAAATTTATTTTGGAAATACCAGTTGGGACATGCGCTGTTCTTAGCTCATCGCAGAACGTAACTCTGTTTCCTCCAAAACGGACAGTATTTTTTTTTTGGTAAAAACATGGTTTTTGAAAAAATTAGTTTCTCACCCAGCACTGAAACCAGAAAACTAATCCCTGCCATTGACTCCATTTGGACTGTCCAAACTATAACAAACCCAAGTTGGTTTTTAACATGGAAAGACCCTTGGCAATAGCTCATATTAATACCTGTTAATTAATCCCAGTTTTAGACCTCGAATATGGAAACAATCCAAAACAAGTCATCTCAACTCACACAAGCTCCCAACTGTAAAATACATTTTACAACTTAAACTCAGATTACAATTTTTAAATGCATAGCAAAACTGCAATACATTATTAAATCTGCCTTTTAACTGAAGAAGACCTGCAGCACAGAGCAGCACAAGCTATTAGAGTTTATTTATGAGTCACTTTTTAGTGGTGTGTCACGTAAAACGCCGTGGAGCACGGGTGTTGCGCGTCCCCTCCCAAGTTCCCGGCCGGGTGGCGATCCAGGACATGGACCGTTGCAGCGCCACCCGGTTTTTTTTTTTGCAAAGACCGCCGAGGTAGATGCCCGGTAACCCCGCTTAAACCCGGTAATGACTTACAAGCGTAAGCAAGACTATTTAAAAAACAGCAATCCCCCGGCTCCCACCTCTGTCCCCCCCCTCTGGCGCGGGAATTATCAAGGGGAAAAGCTTCCCTTTCCCTGGTGATTCACGGGTAATGGTCCGTTTTTCGGGCGTTTTGAAGCCCGCTTTCATTGTTGGTACCAAGTTTCTAGGAGGGCGAGTTTATGGTTCGGTCGGGCGGTTTGGAAAAGCCCGCCTTTCATTGGTGGTTACCAGTTTCTAAGGCTGAGTTTATGTTCGTCGGCGGTTTGAAAAAAGCCCGCTTTTCAATTTGTTACCAGTTTTCTAGGCCCTGAGTAATGTTCGTTTTCGTCGGTTGAAGCCCGCTTTCTTGTGTTAACCAGTTTCTAGGCCTGAAGGTATGTTTTCGTTTCCAGTGGTTTAAAGCCCCGCTTTTTGTTTCATCGTTACCAGCTAATAGGCTGGTTTTTTTGTGTTTGTGTAAAAGCCAGCTTTTTGTGTTTTTGGGTTACATAATTTATTTAGATAACCCGCAAATTGGTCAAGTAATGTTATAACCTGCGCACCCGTCTCCTCCCTTGCCAGTTAGCAAAATCCCCCCGGTCCCGTGACAGAATTCCCCCGCCATAACCAATTGGGGAGACCGGCAGGTTCTGGCGTAAACCCCTCTCCATTAGACAGGGTGTCTGTACCCGATGAGTATGATTGGTGAACCCCCCTCAAGTAAACGGGGGGTCTTTTTTTTTGGGTCCAGTTGCTCACCGCTAACTTTCAGGTGGCCAAAAACAGTTTTTTTTCAGAGTTACGAGCCGGGTTTTTTTAGTAATGATTTTTTGGCCGTTTGACGGAAAAAAAACCCGCATTGTTTTTTTGGGCGCTTGGCAACCGATCCCCAACTAGAATCGGGTTTAACTGTGTGTATGGCAGTTTTTTTGAGAAGCTTTGGAGAGCATTTTTGCCCTCCCTTCCGCGTCCCGCCCTGAAAGGTTGGGAAAAAGGGAATGTTAACCCACCGCCCCCTTTGCGTGGTTCCCGGTAAGGCCCCACTGGGTTGCGCCAGCTCCCAGATCCCCCTTAGCTACCCTGTAAGAAAAAGGCCAGATTCCATCTTAGATCGTGGTTGGTAGGTCCCCGTAAGCAAACCCCTGGTTTGTGGAGAATTGTATTTCCGGAACCGCACTAAAGGTTGCGTAGTTTGAGCCCTATGCGTGCCTCGTTTTTAAATGGGAGAATGGAACTCGCTGTGAGGTGCCAAACACCAACGACCCAACGGAACTTTTGTGTGCCTAGTAGTTCCTGGCTGCGCCCCGGACCACTTTTTGTGCCAAGCCGCACTACGGACAACTCGTGCCCTAGTCCCCGGAACGCCACGGACCATTCCGGCCCAGTCCTGTTTCAACGGACAATCTACCTGGTTCCCGTTCCCTCTTTCTTGGGGGCGCAGTTCCATTGCGGTGCCCTGTTGCTGCCCTCCAGGGGAGACCCCGTTTCATGAGGTGCGTCCCCTGGAATCACCGTCGTCCCCCCACGACTTACTTTCCGCTGACAAGCCATCCACGTCCCGTCCCGAAACTTCTCCTTTTTAAATAACTCAATTTCCGCCTGGACAAGCCTCCAACGTCCGTTCCCGCAGACTTTGGCCGCCTGACAGCCATCATCTCGTCGTCCACGACTCTGCTCTGCTGCAGCCACTCCGTCCCGTCCACAACTCTGCTCTGCAGCCACCTCGTCGTCCCACGTGACTCCTGCTCTGCAGCCACTCGTCGTCCACGACTTCTGATCTGGCAGCCACTCGTCGTCCACGACTCTGATCTGCCAGCCACTTCTCGTTCGTCCCACCGACTCTGATCTGCAGCCACTCCGTCGTTCCACCGACTCTGCTCTGCAGTCCACTTTTCGTCGTCCACGACTCTGCTCCTGCCAGCCCACTCCGCGTCCACTACTCCTGCCTCTGCAGCCACTCCGTCCGTCCACTACTCTGCTCTGGCAGCCACTCGTCGTCCAAGACTCACTGGACCACACGCACTGCCAGCCCACGTCGTCGTCCACGACCTCTTGGCCTCTGCAGCCACTCGTCGTCCACGACTCCTGCTTTCTGCAGCCCACACGTCCCGTCCACGACTCTGCTCCTGCAGCCACTCGTCGTCCCACGACTCTGCTCTGCAGCACTCGTAGTCCACTGGACTCCCTGCTCCTGCAGCCCACTTCGTCCCGTCCAACGACTTCTGTTCTGCAGCCCGCCCCCGTCGTTCGACCTCTGTTTTCTGGCAGCCGCCCCGTTTCGTCCGACCCTGTTCTGCAAGCCGCCCGTCGTCGACTCTGTTCTACAGCCGCCCGTCGTCGACTCCGCTGTCAAGCCCGCCCGTCGTCGACTTTCGCCCTGTCCAAGCCCGCCCGTCGCGACCCATAGCCCCTCGCCCTCTTTCCACTCCCGGCCCCCGTCCGTCGACCCCCGCCTGTCAAGCCCGGCCCGTCGTCGACATCCCGCTGTTCAAGCACCGCCCCGTCCGTCGACTTTCGTCCGCCTTGTCAGCCCCGCCCCCCCCCGTCACGTCGACTCCGCTTGTCAAGCCGGGGCCGTTCGTCCGACCTCCGCTGTCAAGGCCCGCAACGTCCCCCGTCGACTCAGGCCGCTGTCAAGCCGCACGTCGTCCCGACTCCCGCTGTTCCAAGTACCGCACGTCCGTTCGACGTCCGCTGGTCCAGCCGCACCGTCGTCGAACTCCGCTGGTTTCAGTCCCCCGCCGGTCGTCCCTTTCCGTCCTGCCGCTGGTCCAAGCCCGCAAACCGTCGTCGACTCACCGCTGTCAGCCCCCGCAACGTCGTCGACTTGTCCCCTCCCGCCGTCAAGAGCACGGCCGCCTTCCGTCGTCCTCTCCGCCCGTAAGCACGGCCCCCTCGTCGTCCTCCCCCTCTCCGCCCGTCCAGCACGGCCAGCCTCCGTCGTCCTCCGCCCGTCAAACACGAGCCCGCCTCGTCGTCTCCCTCCGCCCCGCCGTCCAGCCACGGCCGCCTCGTCCGTCTCCCTTCCTATCCTCCCCCTCTTTCCCGCCGTCCAGCACGTGCCCTCCTCCGTCTTCTCCGCCGTCAATCAACGGCCCCGCCCGCGTCGTTCTCCCCGCCGTCACCACGGCCGCCTTCCGTCGTCTCCCCCCCCGCCGTCAAGCAAACGGCCCGCCCCTCGGTCGTCCTCCCCCCCCCCTCCGCCCGTCAAGAACGCCTCCTCGTCGTCCTCCCCGCCGTCAAGCACGGCCGCCTCGTCGTCTCCTTCTCCCCCCCCTGCCCGTCCAAGCACGGCCGCCCTCGTCCGTCTCCGCCGTTCAAGCAAACGGCCTGCCCCCCAGTCGTCGGTCCCTTCCGCCCGGTCAAAGCACGGCCGCCGCCTCGTCGCTTCCGCCGTCAAGATCAAAGCAACGGCCCGCCCGCCCCTCGTCGTCTCCCCCGCCGTCGCAACGGCCCCGGCCGCCTTCGTCTCTTCTCCGGCCGTCAAGAGCAAGTCAAAACGCCGCCCGCCTTCGTCGTCCTCCCTCCCCCGCCGTCAAAGCAACGGCCGCCGCCTCGTGTCTTTCGTCTTCTTCCGCGCGTCCAAGCCCCGCCAGCCCCGCCGCCCTCGTCCGGAGGAGAATCCCTCCGCGTCAAGCAAACGCCGCCCGCTTCCGTCTTTCCGCCGTCACAAGACGGCCGCCGCCCTCGTCCTCCTACCGCACGTCAAGAGCAAACGGCCCGCCCGCCTCGTCGACGTCTCCCTGCCTCAACAAAGCGTCGCCACGTCGACATCTGCCCCTGTCAAGCGTCTGCACGTCGGACTCTGCTCCCAAGCGTCGCCAACCGTCGACTCTGCTCCAAAGCGTCGCCACGTCGACTTACTGCCTTGTCAAGCGCCGGGGCCCTCGTCGTCCCTGCCTCAACAAGGCGTCGCCCTCGTCGTCTCAGCTTGGTCGGCATCATCTCCGTCGTCCCCGGCTCGCCTCCCTGTGCTAGGGGCCGTCCGTCCCTCCCGAGCCCTTGGTTTTTTCGGAACCGTGGTTGTGGGTCGCCGTTTTTCGGCCCTAGGCCCTCCCCGCCAGAAGGAACCCCCCGGGACCAGGGTGAAGGGGCCCTTTGAAGGAGCCCTAGCTCCCGGGTGTCTCGGGCCTCCTTGGGGTGTGGGGGGTATGTCCACGGTACGCCGTTGAGCCAACGGGTGTTTGGCGCTCCTCCCAGTCGCCGGGTGGCGAATCCAGGAACATGGAACCGTTGCAGCGCCCAACCCGGTTTTTTGCAAAGACGCCGAGGGAGAAATGCCCGGGACCCGCTATACCCGTATGAACTTTAACAGCTGGTAAGCAAGAACTATTTAAAACGCATCCCCCGGCTCCCCCCCCTCGCGCGGGAATTATCAAGGGAAAGCTCCCTTTGCCTGGTGATTCAATCACGGTAATGGTCCGTTTCGGCGGTTGAAGCCGCTTTTTCCATTGTGGTTACACCAGTTCTAGGCTGAGTTATGTTTCGTTTCGGCGGTTTTTTTTGGAAGCCCCGCTTTCATTGTGGTTAACCAGTTCTAGGCTTGAGTTTATGTTCGTTTCGGCGTTGAAGGCCCGCCTGTTCATTGTGGTTTACCAACCAGTTCCTAGGCTTGAGTTTATGTTTCGTTTCGGCTGTTTTGAAAGAAAGCCCGCTTCATTGGTGGTTGTACCAGTTTCTAGGCCCTGAAGGTAAAGGGTTTCGTTCCAGTGGTTTAAAAAGCTAAAAAGCCATTAAAGCCCGCTGCTTTTGTTATCGTTACCAGCTATAGGCTGTTTTTGTGTTTTTGTGTAAGCCAGCTTTTGTGTTTTGTACATATTATTTAGAATAAACGCCAAAATGGTCATTATGTTAGAACCTGCGCACGTCTCCTCCTTGCCAGTTAGGCATCCCGGTCGTGACAGTGTGATGGGAGTCTCGATTCACCCTAAGTAGTTAGCAGTAAAAGTGGGTTTAGAAGCTGCTCACCACACTTGTTCATCCAAACTTTTTGACTTTGTAGAAAATAAACAAATCACAGATATGACACAAAACGCTTCTGATTAGTAGCTGAACTTTCTGGCTTTGTGAGGCATACCTCAAATTAATTTATTAATCAACCTCTTTGCCACACTCCATGTTCATTTCCACTGTTTCAACTGACAACTTTCATGATTTCATGTAGACCAACAACTTTTACAGTCTGTAAGCTCCCACTTTTAACTGCAGAATAATTCTATTTTTACACTTGAGCTTTTAGCTGATGTGTTTTAGAAATGCAAATTAGAAAGTGATTTTTATTGATCTGGAAAAAGAATATGCCTTTGATTTAAAAAATGTTATTCAGTTTCTTTGAGGTATGTTTCTCAAAGCCAGAATGTTCATCTATTAAACAAACTCGAGTTGCAGTCTTGCAATTATTTACCATCCAAGATCCCCAGTCATTGCAAAATCATAAAAACTTGCCTTTTGATGTGAGAGGGTGTCAGACTTTAGTCTTTTAAAAGTCTTTTCAAAGTCTTCTAATGTATGGTTAGTATTAGTCACATAAATATCCATTATCCTCTCGAATAACTGCTTTCCCATTATTTGGACTTTAATGTTTATGAAATTTGGGTAAATCAGATCCCTTTAAAGACCAGGAGTCTTGTCCATGAACAAAGCTATTTGTTTACAGGTCAGTCAACATTCCCATTCTCACTTATGGTCATGAGCTTTTGAATAGTGAAAGAAAGTACACGGGGCAGAAATGAGGCTCAAACAAATGGTTGCTGGACTTTCATCCAGGTGAACCAGGTGAGTAGAGCCAGTCTTCCTACGGATTTAGAGGAGTCAGTTGAAGTGTTCTGGGCAACCCACAAAGAGCTGGTCCAGGCACGTCCCTCTTGACTGCTGGGAGATTATATCTCACAGTTGGCTTGGGAATGTCTAGGGATCCCCCAAGAAGGAACTACAATCTGTAGTCATGACTAGAGAAGTCTGAACTGGCCGCCTTAGTATGTCGCCACTGCAACCCTCACCAGGAAAAATGGATGGAACTGGGATAGAGACAGAGTATATCAGGCTGCAAAATTCTGGAAATTTGTTTTTCCCCCTTATTACCTGACAGTGGCAGATGCTGGAGGTCATGCTAGGATTACGAATGTATTTGGTGTTTGGTGAGATTGTCCACAGGGAACACATAGTTCTGCACTGCAACCTAATAAAGAACATTTTAAAAAGAAAATATCATTAATTACTCCCAGCAGTTTAACAGCGTGCGTTGAGTAAGCATGTTTATTATGTTTACTAGGCCTGTTAGTTGTTACAATGACCAATGAACATCTACTATAATTATATTTCGTCTGGCTAAATGAACCGAAACAAGCAATCAAAAACTGGACGGTTTGATTTGGTTGTATAACACATGACAGCCATTCCCAGGCTACAAGCTACGATAGGTGAGATATGAGAGTGCATCATGGCCGCCTAGAGAGAGCGATAATTACAAAGCCATAATCACCTTTTTTATTGCTTAATAGCACAATTGTTTGAGCAGTGCCTTTGGAGAAACATTTGTACAGGAAACAAACAGACCACATCAACTCCTCCCATGGAGGAATTTCGTATTATACTTTTTGCATGAAATCAAGCAAATGTTGTATGATTCTATTAATTATTGTTTAAAGAGAAAACAGCTGGTACGCAATGAAAAATACAGTTCTCCAGGATCCGTGGTCACACTAGGCATTCATTTCAGTGGGATTTGCCATGCTGAGCGATTTCCTACAGTCTTTTCTCTTTCATAGCCCTCCTTCTCCTCCAAAGCAGAACTCCAATGGTTCCTTATTCTCACTGCAGCATCACAAAATGAAAATGGACAAACTGTTTTGTTTGCCAATCTTCCGGCCACTTTGACCCACCTGTTTTGCAGGCAGGTTGTAGTTCTATTTATTGAAATGTCTCCTGAGGGCAGTATTACATGATTGGCTCTGTGAGGTGACCAATAAGAACACGGAGGGGGTGTGGTTAGAATAACTACTTGCTGATACAGCTGCACTTACCTCTTTATTAAACAGTTCTGTCATCCATTTGAGGGACAGCTGAGCTGCTTGCTTTCAAAACAATGAACATTTTTCATCCCATTCAAAGTTATCATAACCACACCCCCTCATTGTTCTGATTGGTGACCTAACAGAACCAATCGTGTGTTTCTGGATCTCAAGAGAACGTGGGCAATGTAGCAGAACAACAACCCTAAGCATCAAGGTCATTCTGCCAAAGAATGATTAAAAATGAATAATGTTAATGTTTCAGAATGGCCTGGCCTTTAATTAAATTGAAATGTTCTGGAAGGACCTGAACATTCGAGTAGTTCATGTAAGGAAAACCCACCAACATCCCAGAGTTTGTTCAGTAAGGAAGAATGGGCTCAAATTCTCCCAAGCTGATGTGCAATCCAAGTCAACAGTTACTAGAAATTTCAACATTTATGTCATTTTGCAGACACCCTTTTCCAAGCGTCTTACTCAAGGATTCAATAGTGCCAGCTTGGCAGAAGTGGTATTTGAACCCTGATAGTACAGTTCCTTACCCACTAAGCTACCATGTCTAAATGAGGGGTAGGGTGGGGTGGGGGTCCTGATCATCACAATTTAATTACAGTGAAGTGTTTGAGTTGTGTAGGTAATTACAAAGAGCTGCCACACCATCAGGTCCTTAAAGTAGCTGTAAGGAATGTCTGCTCACTGACAAACACGTCTTTTATTATTCCACAGTTAATTTGAAAATGACTGTATTGATCTGGTTTCCCTGACAGAGACATGGCTCGATAGTAATGGCATTCTTGTTCTCAATTAAGCCTCTCCCCCACAATTTCAGTAATTTAGTGTATCAAGGGAGAAGGTGGTGGTGTTGTGGATTATTTGTATAACAGTACCTTTGACAGCCAGATTTCAGTTGGGGAATTCTCCAAATTCGAACATTTGGCAGTGCAATTTCAGTCTGATCACCCTGGACTTATGCATATCATCCATATGCAGATGTTTCTGAGGAGTTTGCATGTATGCTTTTTTTTAGAATTACAGCAGATTTTGACAGTGTTTAATCACAGGTGATTTTAATATAGACTTTCACATGGACTTGCCCACATATCCAGTAACTTCCCAGTTTGTTAGGCTGCTAATGTCGTTCGATCTTCGACAGCATGTGTCACGTCTCGGTCCTTGCTTCTCAGAGATGTACAAGCAGTGTTGCCAACTTTTTCAGAGGAAAGTAGCTAAAGCCTGCTTGAAAGTTTCGCTAAATGTCGCTAAATGACAAGGTAATTCTTCTTAAAATAAGCAAAAGTGTAAAGTGCCTTTTAAACAAAACCCTTATTAGAGAAAAGAGTTATTGTTTTGATATGAGATCAAATAGTCTGTAATCTCTGATCATTTTTGCATCCTTTTAGTATGTCAGAACATACAGCACCTTTAAACGATAAGAGAACATTAAACAAGCACTACCTCACCACAGATACTGCTGTGGCATTCATGGGTCATCATCAGGTGATACCTCAGTGGAGACGTTTAATGCCAGGCTTATCAAATTGAATGATACTGTCATTTCACACAAAAAACCAAGGTCACTTCTGGTAAAGAAAAAAAGTCCCTTGGGGAAATGCGTCCTCCATCATAAAATAACAAAATTGCAGAAAACCTGGTGAGGAAATTTTGTATCTCTATCTATTTTCTACTCTATTTGGTATCTCTCTCATCTATCTCACCCGAATTTATATTGTCCACCCAAGGAGGTTGGGTCCCTTTTTGAGTCTTGGTCCTCCCAAGCTTTCTTCCTAATAACATTTAGGAAGTTTTTCCTTGCCACTGTCATCCTGGGCTTGCTCAGTTTGGGACTGGACCTAGATATTAGAAGATAATCTAAAATTGTAGAGTTGCTTTGAGAAAATGCTTCATTGTCAAAAGCGTTCTAGAAATAAATCTGACTTGACCTGACTTACTGTCTGCGAAGTGAAATGAGTTTGCAGCATTTTTAGTGATAAGAAAGAAGAAAACTGGCCTTACCACTGCTGGACTGACCACACCAGCAAAACAACAGCTCTACTTAAAGCATGTCCTGCTTCAAATTGATTCCATTAGAAACCCTTTTAGATATAATTTTGTCACTAAAGCCTTCAATCTGTGTTCTTGACGTCTTACGTAATCATTTCTTCAAATAGGTTTTAAGCTCTGCAGATGTTCTGCCAATCAGTCGCTTCAACAGGGATTCAGTAAGACAGACCGTTGTTGAAGAACAGAATCTCAGCAGTGTTTAATAAGTACAGGCCAGTCTCTAATCTAAATTATTGAGAGGTAGTACTGAGTAATGTCAGTCCAGGTGAATGATTCTCTCAGCACCAACCACCTTAATGTCACAGCACAGAAATAGCACTTCTCAAGGTCTTAAATGATTTAAGAAATAACAAGAACATGGGCAACATCTCTGTTTCGAGTAAGTGCTGCTTTTCATTCAGTTAAGCATGAAATTCTACTTGTTCTGCTGTAAAACTGGTTGGGTCACATGACCTGAGCCTTGGACTGGATTCAATCATATTTAAGCATTTGTGACTGCTATGTTGCCCTGGGCATCTGTGATTCTAACCTGTGGAGACCCTGAGGATAAATTGTGGAGTCTTTGCTTTTTTTTTACCTATATATAGGTGCTATCACAACAAACAATTTGTAAACTAATTCGTTAGACATAGCACACATTTAGCTTTGAGTTCACTAAGACTTCTAAGCAAAAATATACATTGTGGTTTTAACAGGTAAAGAATCGTACTTTGACATACTGACATTTTATACCACTGAAAGGATTTCTCTGGTATGTTTCTTAATCAATGCACCAGTCACTAATCATTTACCGGACTTGGTCTGTTGCATGTAATTGCACCGTTGATTGCAAAGACTTCCCAAAGCAGAAGTGATACCTCATTACAGCGAGACTTTTATTTCACTGTGAAGCCAAAAAATCGTGGAGGGGTTGTACCCAGCATCAACCACTGCAGTCCAATGTCTCTGCCCTAATCATCTGCTGCAGGGGAAATTACTTGAAATGTGTTATTGATCATTCATTAGTCATCACGAATACAATTATACAGAAAGGGCCTCAATCAATCACACCCCAATATATGTATATAGACCCTATTGTTCCCATTGATGACTGTTCATGTATTATTCATTATACTAATAGTTCCTTACTATAATGAACACAGCCAATGATTATGATCTCCTAGTACTAACCTTAACTCTAAAATATATCCCTAAATCTGTAAATATTTACAACTAACCAACAGAGTTTGCACCTTGTTTTATTTAAAGAACAGGGATCTATCAAAGTCTGCTCTTCACAACACGTTTGTGGAAGTGTATCATGGAACAAACAGAAGAGATTTCTGAGGACCTCAGAAAAAAAGTTGTTGATGCTCATCAGGCTGGAAAAGGTTACAAAACCATCTCTAAAAAATTTGGACTCCACCAATCCACAGTCAGACAGATTGTGTACAAATGGAGGAAATTCAAGACCATTGTTACCCTCCCCAGGAGTGGTCGACCAACAAAGATCACTCCAAGTGCAAGGCACTTGGCGAGGTCACAAAGGACCCCAGGGTAACTTCTAAGCAACTGAAGGCCTCTTCAGGTGGCCAACCAACCAACAGACCAAAATGGAACTTTTTGGTTTAAAAGAAAAGCATTATGCTAGGAGAAAGGAAAACACTGCATTCCAGCATAAGAACCTTATTCCATCTGTGAAACATGGTGGTGGTAGTATCATGGTTTGGGCCTGTTTTGCTGCATCTGGGCCAGGACGGCTTGCCATCATTGATGGAACAATGAATTCTGAATTATATCAGAGAATTCTAAAGGAAAATGTCAGGACATCTGTCCATGAACTGAATCTCAAGAGCAGGTGGGTCATGCAGCAAGACAACGACCCTAAGCACACAAGTCCGTTCTACCAAAGAATGGTTAAAGAAGAATAAAGTTCATGTTCTGGAATGGCCAAGTCAAAGTCCTGACCTTAATCCAATGGAAATGCTGTGGAAGGACTTGAAGTGAGCAGTTAATGGTCACACCAGATAACTGAAAGCAAAGGTTCACATACTTTTGGGCCACTCACTAATATGTAATATTGGATCATTTTCTTCAATAAATAAATGACCAAGTATAACATTTTTGTCTCATTTGTTTAACTAGGTTCTCTTTATCTACTTTTAGGACTTGTGTGAAAATCTGATAATGTTTTAGGTCATATTTATACAGAAATATAGAAAATTCTGCACTTACCCATACAATGATTGAAGGAAACAAACCTTATTATGGAATAAACATTTTTCTTAAACCTATATGAGTCAGTTTTAAGAAAAAGTACTGTAGTGTGCAGCCTCTCTTGTACAAAAATAAGACTTTTCCTATAATACGTAATGAGCCTGTAGTGCACGTGGTAAGGCATCTGAAACTTCCGCTCCATACAGAATCTCTTCAGATTCCAAGGTCTACAGTTATCAATTGTTGGACTTTAAGCAAATGGTAGATTTATATTATTGTTCTGAATAAAATATCAGAAGGATATGCAACAGTGGATGTTTTTTACAGCCTGTTTTGTTCATTTATCAGAAGTGCCAAAATTTCTGGAGGGCACTGCTAAAAATTGAAGACCATGTCTTAAATCCAAAGAAGAACTATTTACACATTTATTTAGACATTTCAAATATGCTAGAGAAAGGTCCGTTGAGTTATTAGGTGGTTTAGTTTGGGTGTGATAAGACTCCTGGTCTCTGATATGGACAGATATGAGCCTAGTCTCTTATGTGGCTGAAAATAGCTGCCTAAGGGCTTTGGAAACTTGGTTTCTGGAGTGAACAAACGTCATTATAAGAGCTATAAGGCTAGACCTAGAGAAGCTAATAGTGGAAAAGGTGAAATGGCTGAGATTTTCAATCTACTATCAATTTGGTTCCCACAGTCTCTTTCAGAAGTTGTATACTGTATATCCTTTACTAGTGCAATAAATGTAGAAAGAAGAAAGTGGTTGTGAGTTATACTGAAAAAACATTAGCCATTAGCCTGTCATTGGGAAAATAAACAACAGCCGAAAGCTATGCTGGCTTGAAAACAGAGGAGCTTCAAACCTGGACCACTCAGAAGCTCAAGAGTTGGCCCGTTGGCTACACCTTTAATCGCCACAACATGACTACAAGTTTGTAATTGGGGGTAAACTAAACAAAATGGCACCAAATCACCATGTCTTTGTATAATTGTGAAGACTATACATATAAATCTGGCATACTTGTAAGGCCTCTTACACTGTATAATGCATGATCACCCCCAAGAAACGGATAAAAATTTTAACAAAGAAGGCAAAGACAACGATGATGAATAAAGCTGAGTGAGCTGGCCATTGTGGGCTCTGCTCTGAAATGGCCCAGCTACTGCTTGACTGACAGAGAACAGTTCATCACCCTCCCAACTATCTCCACTTTCATTCAAGGTTCTACATAGTCTAAACCCCTATTCATCATCTACAATATATGGCCAAAAATATGTGAACACGCCTTTATAGTTAGAGATCTCCTGTTATTTCAGCCACATCCACAGCTAACAGGTTCATCATATGAAGTGTACAGGCAGGGAATCTCAATATGGATTAAAAAAGTGGCAGTGGAGTATGTCTTTTTAAAACGAAGTCCATAAAAGTCTGGTGCTGTATTCATAAATATTGTAAGAATCCTCTTAGAGACCTTCTAACTAGGAGTTTTAGCTTAAGAGTGATTCTGGAGCGATCTCAGAGAATACTTTCTCTATTGGATAGCTTATTAACTGGAGAAAATGCAAGCGCATCTCTAATAAGGTCAACCACAAACATTATTCCTGTAAGATCTTATTGGTAGCGTTTGACTTTTATAAACACTGAAGTGTCTGGAATACATTTCTTCTGCCTCGTCTTTTTTTCTGTAACACAGAAAAACACAGGGTGCAAGGCAGGAACAGCCTTAGACAGGGCGCCAATCCATAATAGGGCACATACACTCACACATTCACATACACACTCACACACTAACAGGCACTTTAGAAACACCAATTAACTTAACACTCATATCTTTGGACTGTGGGAGGAAACCGGTGTACCAGGAGAAAACCCATGTGAAATCAGGAAGAACATGCAAACTCCACACAGGCAGAGACCAAGGTCGGGATCGAACCAGGGATCTCGGGGCTGTGCCCAATATTAGTTTAGTTTCTGTTTATTTAAACTATTAATATGAACTTACTAATTAGATAACTTGGTTTCATTCATACATATAACATCTAAGACGCCCAAGGAGGATGGGTCCATTTTTGTGTCTTGGTCCTCCCAAGGTTTCTTCCTTTTAATGTTTAGGGAGTTTTTCCTTGCCATTGTCACCCTAGGCTTGCTCAAATTGGGATTGGCCTTATACTTTAGAAGATTGTAAATCTGCTTTGAGACAATATTCCACTGTAAAAAGTGCTATAGAAATAAAGCTGACTTGACATATTATTGCCATTAGAGGCTCTTTCTGTTTATTTCTTTTACTCCTACCTTGGGACGACATCAGAATGACATTTTTGTGATTTCTAGGTACAGTTTTCCAAAAGTCTCTTAAATCAACAAGAAACTGTGCTCTCATGCATAAATTACTTTGTTCACAGGACACCATGGTGCTTTGTCATGTAGATCTCTGCAGACTTGCATCTAGCTAGAGATCTGAACACCATTCTGTTCCAACCAGATGTTCGTCTGTTATCTCATTTACATATTTTAAGTGCAAATGACTGTGTTTGTGTACATAATGCCTCATTTCCTGGTCAACGCTCAGAATCCCCACACAGCTGATGGAATGCTACAGTCTCTGCTTAGAGTGCAATAATAATCATTAGTCTTTTGACACAGTGCACACAGTAGGTCACCTTTGTAAACTGATGTAGTAATGAAAGGGTCCCTCTGCTACATAACTCTTAATATTCTAAAGCCATTGTTGTTGAATGTGGAAGATTCAGCAAATGTGCATCCAGACAGAAAAATCAGAAGAAAGAAATTAGAAGCCTTGGTGCAACATATAGCATGCACACAGTATATGATCAAAAGTATTGGGACACCTACAAACTACACCTACAGGAGCTTTAATGGAGTTCCATTCTAAATCCATAGGCATTAACATGGAGCTGGTCCACCTTAGCAGCTATAACAGCTTCCACTCATCTGGGAAGGCTTTCTACAAGATTTTGTAATGTGTCTCACCCAACCATGTCTTTATGGACCTTCTCCAAACAGTTCACACAAAGTTCTTGGTATGCTGAAGTATTAACATTTCCCTTCACTGGAACTAAAGGGCCTAGGCCAACCACTGAAAAACAATGTCACCACTCCTCTAACAAACCTTACAGTTGGCAAAATGCATTCAGGCAGATAGCGTTCTCCTGACAGACTCCTCCATCAAACATGCAGATAGAGAAGTGTGATTTGTTACTCCACAGAACATGTTTGCACTGCTCCAGAGTCCAGTGGTGGTGTGTTTTACACCACTCCATTCATGCTTGGTGATGCAAGACTTGCCGGCAGCTCCTCGGCTGTGGACATGCCATGAAGCTCCTGGCACAGTTTTTGTGCTGATGTTAATCTCAGAATGCGTTTAGAACTCTGCAGTTGTACTGTGTCCCAATACTTTTGTTTCTATAGTGTATATAAAGCATACAAAGGCTGGTGTGTAAAATAGTGCCAAGTCCTGTTCAGGTTAAATACCAAAAGGTGACATAGAAACTGACCTCACTTAAAGCAGATTTGGAATCATGTTTTCAACTGCATTTCAGAGCTTTGAAGATTTCATGCATAGCAATAAAAGCTTCTCTGAAAGCAAAGGCAATTACACAGACAACAGCAGCACAATTAAACTGAGAAAATTCACAGTGGTGGGAGGAAGCAGTCTCTGTATTATTGCTGCTTGCAGGATTAACCACAGGTGATCACAAATACATAATCAACCTAAATGTTGTTTCAAAAATGCAGTCATGTTCCTCATGACCTGACTAATTACACCAAGAGGAAGGGCAGAAGGACATCCTTCATCTTTTATTACAGAGAATAAGGCAAATCAATGTTAATCTTCTTTGCTTCTCTGGGGCATGCGTGAAATACCTTTTTTTTTATATTTTCAGAAATGACTATGAGAAAAATGATTGAATAAGTGACAAAATCAGAGTAAAGTGGAAGGATGTCTTATTTCAATGTGGCTCCATCAAACTGCTACTTCACACAGAGATAAGTGTCAACCTACAGCCAGTGGCTCCTTCCAATGGAGAGCAAGTAACCATAAGAGATGTTCTTTTCTTAACACAGTGTCATGCAACATCATTTGACCTCAAATATGAAGAAAAATTCCATTTGCAGCTCAGTATGTGGTCCTAAGAACGCTGTGTTGTGACCATGGCTGTCGCTGATGTGACTTTTATACTGCATGCTGTGTAAGGTGCCTGTACAAATTTGTGTTTGAAATATGGGACATAGTTCACAGGTAATACTTATCAGTATGTACCTTGTGGGTACAATTTCCTCAGAATTTCCCGAGGTGCTATTTTCACAGTCATCGAAATGGAACTTCAAATATCATCGAATTTTTAGATTAATGCCATGAGAGATAAGGATGAGAGATAAAGACGGAACATACATATGGCACAAATGGCTTAAATAGCTTAGGAAATTTGTATGTAGTATCAGAAAACTGAATAAAAAAAGGGAAAAACAGCTTCTATAGGCTACAGTGGCAAGTATTTAGAGCGATAGCTGCATCTGGCAACTTCAATTGGTTGCCAAGTTGACCGTTCTACAGTCCAAAGAAGATTGATCAGGAATGGTCTTTTTGGAAGGGTAACAGCCAAGAAACCAATTTTGGGGAAGGGGAACAGGATGCAAAGTTATACTATACCTGTAGATATGCTAAAGCTCACAAAAGGTTGGAATGAAGATCAGTGGAAAAGAGTATTATGGGGTGACAAACCATTGCTAAAACAACAAATCTACTGATGGCCAATATGCTGTATATAGATCATATGTAGAATTAGCAGTTAATTTGAAGATGAAAATAGATTTGGATGTTTTCAGTCAATGGGATGACAACCAGGTGTGAGTGGGCACAGGAATCTTCAAAATTTGATCAAAGGGCAGATACTTACGGTAGTCCATTAATCAGGCAGAGAATGGTGATCTGCAGGCAGGTAGGTAGGCCTCAGACTGAAGGCAGGCGAGTAAATCGGTCCAAGCAGGAGATCGTAGCAGTATTCATCAGTCCAGAGAGACGAAGATGCTCACTAAACCAAACTGTACTTGGCAACGCATCTGAAGGAAATGGGCAAACTAATGAGCTGGTGAGGAGGGACAGGTGCGAAGAGTTAGATCGTAGGTGGGTCAAACCAGGGCAGTGCTGACTAGTATGGAAACTGGTATGCGGGGAGGCAAACCGTGGGACAATCGAGACACATCTGTCAAATAAAGAAGCTACGAATGAATAAATGGGTGCACTCAAACTTTTGCATCACACTGTAGTTAATACAGTATATACAGTAGTCCTCAACTGCCTCCCCAGACAGCACAGAGATGGACATGGCATCCTCGATGGCTTACAGCATGAATTGCAGGTAAAACATGCTGGTTTATTTTCTTTACTTTTTAGGAGTGAAACTGCAATTTTGTTACTGTTACTACTTTGATGTGTTTATCACATTACCATAGAGGAGAACACAAGTTAAGCCATAGACTGTTCACTGTTTCAGTGCTTGCAGGCAAGTTTCTTCACAGTGACCAATATTCCTGGTGTTCTTGTATCGTTACTGACACTATGATCTAATAAAAATAAATTAAATAACATATCCTTCACACCTTCAAATATAGGATCTGTCTGAAAGCCTAGTGAGCTGCCAATGTAAGCACTGACTACATAGGCAACAGTTTAAGGACATCCATCCTCATAAGACAGATGATTGAAACTCTCTAGTTAGGGAGCGTTTCCCTTGCACCTTGGTGTTGCATCAAAGCAGCCAAGGAATCATTCAGTACGTCTTTAAAATTTGGCCACAGTAAGGTATCTCAGTAGGAAGCAGTTTTAAATAGTCAGCTTTAAGTGTTGTAGACAAGACCGCTAGAGCTGAATCTGAGTGAAGACCAAGACCTTCAGTAGACTATGGATCAAAAGGTGTAGGACTCAAAACCAACCTCTGCCAGGCTGCCACTGTTGGGTCCTTGAGCAAGGCCCTTAACCCACAGTTACTTGGATTGTGAGACTGTACCAGTTGCAAGTCGCTCTGGATAAGGGCGTCTGGTAAATGACATAAATGTAAAGGCAGCATATGTTGTTCTAAACTATCAATGTACTTTTCTGCATTAATGCTGCCATCACAGAAATGTAAATTACCTTTGCCAAGGGTGCTGAGACTTGACTTGACTATCAAATATTGAATCTTTTCTTTCTCTCTCTCCTTCCCTTCCTCGAGCTGCCCTGCCCTGTGGTTGTGACTGTTGACTGTTTGTCCTATGGACCAGTTTCTCCTGTCCTTTCCTTCTGGATGAATCTGCTGATATCTGGCATAACCCTCAGCCTTTCTGCTTCCTTTCTCTCCTTTCCGTTACTCTATCTGACTCTGTCATGTTCAGAGATGATCTGTCACTGCTGACTACCATGGGACTGCCCCAAACCTGGCTTTCCTCTTCCCTGCTGTCACTGCTTCGATGTTGTTCTGCTCCCTTATTAACAGTGATGATCTGTTCCTGCTGTCCACTTTGGTGCTGCCCAATTTACCCAATCTACTTCCCTGCTGCCCGATTTGCTCTTGTCCTGCCACTGACGTGTCTGACAATCTGTTTCACTGCATGACGCTGCAAACATGCGCTCGGGACTGAATTTTTTTTTCCCTCTACACTAGCTTCATCCAGTTCTTTCTCCAGAGTAATAATGAGCACGTGCCTTGCACTAACTCCGAATATCAAAATCCATACCTTGCTCTCACGCCAGTCCTAGTTCTCCATTTTCGCTCTGTCTGACCATTAATCTACTTCAATTTCTTTCTCTTAGCTAGATGTGCTTCTTGTATTTCACTTGTTTTTCTATCCGATGTCGATCAGCGGAGGATGGGATCCCCTTTTGAGTCATCTCAAGGTTTCTTTTTTCATCTGAGAGCATTGTGCATTTCCAATGTTGCCTTTGGTTTGCTCCAAAGAAGCTCGGACTCTTTCTGAATTCTGTTAATCTGCTTTGTGACAATACCCGTTGTGATTTGAATTGATTGATATCCAACCTCTTGTCAGCTTTTGTTTCCTCAGTGACTATGGGACTATGTTTTCCAGAATGTATTGAAATGTAGAATGTATTATATATATACAATGGTGTGAAAAAGTGTTTGCCCCCTTCCTGATTTCTTTTTTTTTTTTGCGTGTTTGTCACACAAGGGTTTCGAAACATCAAACCAATTTAAATATTAGACAACACAAGTAAACACAAAATGCAGTTTTAAAATGAAGGTGTTTATTATCAAGGGAGAAAAAAATCCAAACCTACATGGCCCTGTGTGAAAAAGTGATTGTGCCGCCCCTTGTTAAAACATAACTTAACTATGGTTTATCACACCTGAGTTCACTGTCTCCATTCACAACCAGACCTGATTTTTGCCACACCTGTGCTCAATCAGGACATCAATTCAATAGGACCTGCCTGATAAAAGTGAAGTACAGCAAAAGGATCATGCCGAGATTCAAAGAAATTCAATAACAACTGACAAAGAAAGTAACTGAGATATATCAATCTGGAAAGAGTTATGAAGTCATTTCAAAAGCTTTGGGACTCCAGCAAACCACAGTGAGAGTCATTATCCACAAATGGCGAAGACTAGGAACAGTGGTGAACCTTCCCAGGAGTGGCCGGCCGACCAAAATTACCCCAAGAGCACAGCGACAACTCATCCAAGAGGTCACAAAAGACCCCACAACAACATCCAAAGAACTGCAGGCCTCACTTGCCTCACTTAAGGTCAGTGTTCATGCCTTTACCATAAGAAAGAGACTGGGCAAAAATGGCCTACATGGCAGAGTTCCAAGACAAAAACCATTGCTGAGCAAAAAGATCATTAAAGCTCGTCGCAATTTTTCCAGAACACATCTTGATGATCCCCAAGAATTTTGGGAAAACATTCTGTGGACTGACGAGACAAAAGTTGAACCCTTTGAAAGGTGTGTGTCCCATTACATCTAGTGTAAAAGTAACACAGCATTTCAGAAAAAGAACATTATAGCAACAGTAAAATATAGTGGTGGTAGTGTGATGGTCTGGGGCTGTTTTGCTGCTTCAGGACCTGGAAGACTTGCTGTGATAAATGGAACTATGAATTCTGCTGTCTACCAAAAAATCCTGAAGGAGAATGTCCGGCCATCTGCCCATGACCTCAAGCTGAAACAAACTTGGGTTCTGCAGCAGGACAATGATTCAAAACACACCAGCAAGCCCACCTCTGAATGGTTGAAGAAAAACAAAATGAAGACTTTGAAGTGGCCTAGTCAAAGTCCTGACCTGAATCCTATTGAGATGCTGTGGCAGGACCTTAAAAAGGCCGTTCATGCTGGGAAACCCTCCAATGTGGCTGAATTACAGCAATTCTGCAAAGATGAGTGGCCAAAATTCCTCCACAACGCTGTAAAACACTCAATGCAAGTTATCACAAACGCTTGGCTGCAGTTGTTGCTGCTAAGGGTGGCCCAACCAGTTATTAGGTTTAGGGGGCAATCACTTTTTCACACAGGGTCATGTAGGTTTGGATTTTTTTCTCCCTTGATAATAAACACCTTCATTTTAAACTCCATTTTGTGTGCACTTTGACTAATATTTAAATTGGTTTGATGTGCCGAAACACTTAAGTGTGACAAACGTGCAAAAAATAGAAAATCAGAAAGGGGGCAAACACTTTTTCACACCACTGTGTATGTATATACATGGTCATTACACTATTGCTAAAACAATTACACTTTTGCATAGTATTGTGTGTGTGGGTGTGTGTGTGTGGGTGTGTGTATCATTGTGGTCTACAACTGTATAGCACAACCAAAACATTTGAACGCATTCAAACCCATTGATATCTGTGCATTACAGCTAAAAATAAAATAAATAATGCAAAATAGGCTCACCCATGACTGTTATTGCTTGAAAAGATACAATATACTCCTTCATCTGAAAAAAACCCATCTCATTAACCTTTATGCCCAAGTCCACCAACTCATGAATGATCTCAGCTCATTTTCATTCAACATAACCACTATGACTAACAATGGGGCTGCAGGTCCATTAAGTAAATGTCTTGATGAATAGCACTCTGTTACTTCTGATTGGTTGATTCCAGCATGGAGCTGACTCGATAACACCCCACATATCATACTACATGCACATTGTGTTTTTCAATTGCTTCTTTGGTTAGGTGAACACTGATGGGTCTGACCTAATGCTCACTGCTATCACACGTATTGGCTTTTTAGCAGAATTATATTAGACTGTAATGAAAAGTGATACAGTGGGCTTACATAATACATGCACAACAATGTGTACACTGTGCACTGCTTCACAACAACATCTGGTGAGGCCCAGCCAGACTGGACGCTAATGTAGAGATGTCTCTCCTTGTTAATCATAGAGAAGCCACTTTTTCAAAAGCCAGATGCTGTTGTTAACTAGAGTCGTGAGTTGCATGGGTTTCCTGTCCAGTACAAAAACATCTGAGACAATTTGCTCTGAATCCTGTCAGAAGAATTGTACAGATGCTTTAAACATTCTACAAAAGTACAGTACTGTGCAAAAGTCTTAGGCCACCTTATATGAGATATAAGATATATCATTGTTTTAGCAATTGGATAATGACCTATATGCTTATTTCCCAGTCTCTTCTATTAGAATACAATCAGAAAATACAGAACATTTAGAGAGAGAAATAGAGTGAGCACTAATATGAGCCAAGAGTGTTAAAAGGAAATAAAAACGCATCATATCTCTCTCTGTGTCTGTGGAAAGAAACAATCCAGCAGCCTTTTCTGGCAACTTAGGGATTTAAATTTTCACACACCCACACATGAACACATAAAGACATGCACTTGAGATATAAAATATATATGTATATCTGATTTTGACCTACGGTCTATATGTGCATGTCTCAGGAGGACTTCTCACACATACTGAACATTTTTAGTAAAAAATAAAATGGAATACATGCAAATATGAATTATGTAACACAAAATAGAGCTAAAACATGAGCACGTCTGTGAATGCTAAATAGAAAATGTCTCCTTATTTAAAATGTAAATGTCTTATTTGGTACAGAGATAATCATACACATGTAAATACTTTATTGCTGAACACAAATAATGTGTTATAACATTTTAGACAATACAAACAATTGAATAAATGAGGTGCTTTATGGGTAAAGCCAGAACATCAAGTCAAGTCAAATGTGTTTAAACACAGAGAGCATTAGCACTATCTAGGCCCACAGCCCTAACTGAGCAAGAATAAGGAGACAGCGGAGAGGAAAAACTTTTTAAATGCTTCAGTCCTTCCTTCTACCTCTGCTCGTAATCTTGGTGTCCTTTTTGGGCCTCTTCTATATCTACAGTCGTATGAAAAAGTTTGGGCACCCCTGATAATTTTCATGATTTTTCTTTATAAATCATTGGTTGTCCAGCTCAGCAATTTCAGGTAAATATATCATATAGCAGATGAACACCGTGATATTTGAGAAGAGAAATTAAGTTTATAGGTTTTACAGAAAGTGTGCAGTAATTATTCAAACAAAATTAGGCAGGTGCATAAATTTGGGAACCCTTGCATTTGAATACCTTTAGCATTAATTATTGGAACACAAAATTTGTTTTGTAAACTCATTGACCCTTGATCTACATACACAAGTGAATCCAAATATGAGAAAGTGTTAAGGTGGCCAAATGGAAGTTTTTCTCCTCTTTGCATCTTCTCTGAAGAGTGGCAACATGGGAGCCTCAAAACAACTCTCAAATGGCCTGAAAACAAAGGTTGTTCAACATCATGGTTCAGGGAAGGGAAAAGCTCTCTCAGAGATTTCAGCTGTCAGTTTCCACTGTGAGGAACATAGTGAGGCAATGGAAGACCACAGGGCACAGTTCTAGATAAGGAACTCCCGAAGTGGCAGACCAAGAAAAAATCTCAGATAGGCAGAGGCGAAGGATGGTGAGAACAGTCATAGTCAAGCAACAGACCACCTCCAAAGACCTACAACCTCATCTTTGCTGCAGATGGTGTCACTGTTTTCATCGTTCAACTATACAGCGCACTTTGCACAAGGAAGAGGCTGATGGGAGAGTAATGCAGAAAGAAGCCTTTTCTGCAGACACGCCACAAACAGAGTCACTTGAGGTGTGCTACAGCACATTTTGGACAATCCAGCTTCATTTTGGAATAAAGTGCTGTGTACTGATGAAACTAAAATTGAGTTTTATTTGGACCATAACAAGGAGCGAAAAAAGAACACAGCATCCCCAAGACAAACACTTGTTACCCACAGTAAAATTTGGTTGGCGGGTTCCATCATGCTGTGGGACTGTGTGGCCAGTGCAGGTACTAGGAATCTTGTTAAAGTTGAGGGTCGCATGGGACGAGGCCAACGACCCCAAACCCTGCCTCAAAATCTACTAAGGCATTCATGCAGAGGAACCAGTAACAAACGTTCTGGAATGGCCATCTCAGTCCCCAGACATGAATATTACTGAAAATGTGGGCTGTCCATGCTCGGAAACCATCAAGCTGACTGAACTGGAGATGTTTCTAAAAGAAGAATGGTCCAAAGCACCTTCAACCAGAATCCAGGACTGGAAGCTGTAGGAAGCGTTTAGCGGCTGTTATTTTCTACAAAAGAAGGATCTACTAAATATTGATGTAATTTTTCTTGTTGGGGGCCCAAATTTATGCACCTGCCTAAATTTGTTTGAATAATTACTGCACATTTTCTGTAAATCCTATAAACTTCATTTCACTTCTCAAATATCACTGTGTTCATCTGCTATATGATATATTTAACTCAAGTTGCTGATCTGAACAACCAATGATTTATAAACTAAAATCATGAAAATTATCAGGGGTGCCCAAACTTTTTCATACGACTGTATATATCAGTATTAAGTGGTTAAGTAAATTAATGAATGAGTACATGAATGAGTTCTATGACAGCAGAATTCTCAAAAACATGTCTTCAAAGAGCTTAAATAACATGTGCTAGAGTTTCAGCCTGTGCCACAAACAAAAAATAGATCTGAGAATGCTGAGAGCTTTCGGTGCACACCATTTCATTCATCCAAAATGAATTACAATCTGTACACCGAGCCTCTTCATTATTCTTGCTCCAATCCCTGCATGGATTTAGAATTTTAGTGGATAAAATCACAATATTTTTCATCTAAACTGAAAAGTGACCTGACCTGTCCTTAGACATTATTAAAAATATTTATATCTACGTCATAGTAGCTTTCCAAAGTTATAATTATGTTTTGGTAATCATCTAGACTGTTTAAAGGCTTCAGGGCACCAACATTTTGAAAACGTGGCAATAATGCCATAACTCCACATAAATAATCGATGTGTGACCTTTCATTTAATGACCAGCTAATTGGAGCTGCACCTGTTCTTGGCCATCCGTGACATATAAGAGAATGTCTCTTGAACAATACAAGAGGGTCAGTTCTTTGGTCTGTCTGAGACTTCGCTTTCTCTAAAGCCTCTCATTAGGGTTTGCTAAAGCCTTTGTGACTGTTGTGTTTCAAATGAGCACTGGGAGTTGGGAAGACGGTGACGTGTATCAGATCTGTGTTCAGGGGAAGGGGAGGGCTGTTGATAAAATTTAGCAATTCAACAAAATGACCTGTTTCGCATGGGACTGCATCAGTTACCTTCATGTCTGTTTGCAAGTCTGTGAAAGCAAAAGATGGCTGTTGAAGAAAACTCAAACAGCTGCACCGAATCATTGTCACATGATGTTACCAATATCCCCTCTTTTTCCGACTGAAGCAGATCGGAGTGAGATCCCGGTGTTCTAACCAAAGTCAGGATCCTGTTTGATTAGTGATTATAAATTAGTATGATGAAGCTCTTAATGTTAATCTGATCAGTCAGAAATGTAAGGGCAGAGTTACAGAGCATCAGCAGCTTCTCTGGGTTAGAGCTGGACTTACAGATAACAAACCTGTCAGAGGAATGAAGCTCCGATCAGCCGCGGATGGTGTTTAATGAAAGTTTAACTCCAGCAAACGACGTCTTTGTGAGGGATGAAGCTGATTAAGGTCATTTTTGTTGATGGGACTAAAACTGATCTTCAGTTTCGTTGCTCTTCAGTCAAGCTGTGAATCTATTAAGAGCCCGGGACGTTTGATTTAAGACTCCGTTTCCCTTTTAAAGTGCTTCCAAATCCAATTTGATAAACCTTTGGCTCAGGTTGGTCATTAACAGCTTCATCTTCCAAATTTTAACTCATTTTCAAAACCTATAAACTAATTACAGCTTTTAATTTGGCAGTGTTTTACTTGTGTGATCAACTTGCCTGCTTTTTATGGCGGATGTTGCTATGTTACGTGTGTATGCTGAGGAGTAATACTTATAGAGCATCGGTCAGCGTTCCATTATCGGCAGTAATGTCACGGCAAAAAGGTCTCCCAGCCAATCAGATTGCGGAGTCGGAACTGCCTGTGGTATAATGGCTTATATAAAAGGTCTAATATCTGGGGCCTAGCACTCACTCCTCGTCACATAAGGTACACAATGTTACCAACAGCCTTCACCTCGCCAGAGGCCCAATTCGAACCAGCATTCTTAGAGCACTGATTCTCAGATCCAGTCTTCAACATCAATAGACAGAATGTAGGATTGATTCTGAAGCTGGAAACTAAATGATTGGCAGATAGTCTGCCCAGATACTTAAGTTTTTAATGTATCTAAGCTGGGGTTCTTGGGCTGTTTCTGCAAGTCTTTCCAGATAAGGGATCAGCCAAATGCTGTAAATGTAAATGATTTTATGTAAAAAGGCCAGACCATCTGACCTGGTTGAAGGGGTGGTGTTGGTGTTCAGTGTGGGTCGATTTGCATCTCTTTTCTTATTTAGTCTTGTTAAAGCAGATTTTCCTCATGTGTCTTCCAAGGTCTCTAATTCCTTCTCGTTCAATCATCCAACACTGGCACCTCTGTGGGCGTTCCTGGCCAGTGGAACAGTGGCACTTGATAGCTTAGGATAGATCAGCCTGAGGAGGTGTGTGTTAGTACATTCTGCATGTATTCTGCCCAAACTAATGCAACCACACACATTGGGATTGTAAGACTAACGATTTGATTCAGCCTTTCAACAGTTCCTCCCTATTGAGCCATTCCTTTGATTGTGAGTGGTAACCTGAGAAGAGATTGATTAATAAATTCAGCTGATTGCAGTAAAGACTTGCAATGATTAGCTGTCATCTGGACACGGTCTCTTTAGGGATGGGGATATAGTGGATTTGGAAAGTATTCACACCCCTTCTCTTTTTTGTAGCTGAGCATTTCTAGACTACTTGTTGTCCTGGGGCACACTGGGGCTCCAGTCGTGAATAGCCATTGATGCTGATGTTAAATAAACAAAGAAATTGCCATTTTTACTCACCGATCTAAACACAATAATCCTTAATGAGAAAGTAAAATTTTGTAAAGGTGTTAATTGTAAAAAAAGAAAAAAAAAGATACAATTTCTTATTTCTAATTTGTAAGTAATATAAGCATTATTGTGGCACTCCAATGTGAAGTCAGATACACCCTTTTTGATGAGGCAAACTACAATGATTGTACATAGTTTAGACAGGCACACACCTGTGTATAATGTCTCACAGTTCATACTGCATGTAAGGCAAAAGCCAAGCCATTAAGTCTAAGGAACTCTCTGTAGACCTGACAATCTGAACAAGGGTATAAAATCACATTGAGTGTTCCGCCGGAGCACAGTGGCCATAATAATGGTGAAATGGATGTTTAGAACCACAGAGGCATTGTCTAGGGTTGACTGTCCATTGGAAAGTTTCTCTGGTCTGATGAGACAAAATAAAATTACTCTTTGGGGAAAACTTCAAGCACTATGTCTAATGAACACCAGTTACAAAGCTAATACCATCTCTATGGTGAAGCATGGTGGTGACACAATCGTGCTCTCTGGGTGCTTCTCATGGGCAGGACAGAGTGGCCCTTGGAAAATGCAGAGCGCACTAAATGCGACTGCTTGACGGTTCACATTTCAGCATGACAGTTACCTAACATGGAGCTAAGACAGTGCAATTCTCTGACTGTCCTTGAATGGTCTATCCAAGGCTCAGACATAAACATCATTAGAACATCTGTGGAGAGTCCTGATGGTGGCAGTTCACTTTCACATCATCTCCAGTCTGGCAAAGCTTGAAATAATGGAATTACAGTGGTGCCTGAAAATTTGTGAACCCTTTACAATTTTCTATACTTCTGCATAAATATGACCTAAAACAACATCAGCTTTTCACACAAGTCCTACAAGTAGATAAAGAAAACCCAGTTAAACAAAAGAGACAAAAATATTATACTTGATCATTTATTTATTAAGGAAAAATGTGCAGCAATAACTGCAGCCAAACGTTTCCTGTAACTGTTGATCAGTCCTGCACACCGGCTTGGAGGAATTTTAGCCCATTCCTCCGTACAGAACAGCTTCAGCTCTGGGATGTTGGTGGGTTTCCTCACATTAGCTGCTCACTTCAGGTCCTTCCACAACATTTCGATCGGATTGAGGTCAGGACTTTGACTTGGTCATACCAAAACATGAACTTTATTCTTCTTTAACCAGTCTTTCTCCTTGCAACCCTGCCATGCAAACCATTTGTTGTTCAGTGTTCTTCTGGTGGTGGACTCATGAACATTAACATTAGCCAATGTGAGAGAGACCTCCAGTACTTAGAATTTATCCATGGGTCCTTTGTGACCTTGCCAACTATTACACACCTTGCTCTTGGAGTGATCTTTGTTGGTCGGCCACTCCTGGGGAGGGTAACAATGGTCTTGAATTTCCTCCATTTGTACACAATCTGTCTGACTGTGGATTGGTGGAGTCCAAACTATTTAGAGATGTGTTTGTAACCTTTTCCAGCCTGATGAGCATCAACAACTCTCTTTCTGAGGTCCTCAGAAATCTCCTTTGTTCGTGCCATGGTACACTTCCACAAACGTGTGTTGTAAAGAGCAGACTGATAGATCCCTGTTCTTTAAATAAAACAGGGGGCCCACTCACACCTGACTGTCATCCCATTGATTGAAATCACCTGACTAATTTCACCTTCAAATGAACTGCTAATCCTAGAGGTTCACATACTTTTGCCACTCATTAATATGTAATATTGGATAATTTTCCTCAGTAAATAAATGAGCAAGTATAATATTTTTGTCTCATTTGTTTAACTGGGTTCTCTTTATCTACTTTTAGGACTTGTGTGAAAGTCTTATGATGTTTTAGGTCATATTTATGCAGAAATATAGAAAATTCTAAAGGGTTCACAATTTTTCAAGCACCACTGTAGCTGCCCAAATTCAGGTGTGTAAAACTTGAGACTTACCCAAGACTCTGTGCTGCCAAAGGGGTTTCTACGAATTGCTGAATTAGGGGTCTAGATATGTATGTATACAAGAGATTATTATTGAGTGTAGATTGAAAGGGAAAATTGCAATTACTTATGTTTACAATGAAATGTTTAGAACAATGAAATATGGCAAATATCAAAGGGTCAGAACACTTTCTTTTATTTAAAGATTAATGTTTCAGTGGCTGTTGGGAATTTAAGCGGTGGTATTGATTGAAATGGTCTGTAATGACCAGAGCGGTGGTGTAATGTTTAGATGGTCATAAATCAGTGACAAAGTCAATAGAACTGTGGGGCCAGGGCCTTGGGGAATTGGCAAAAGCAGCAGTAAACTTAATGCAACTGATGGGGTGTGCATATTTCAGCACACAAGTCTGAGACCTCAAGTAAAAATGCTTCTGTGTTACATTTTTCCTCAAATTTAATATGCATTTCATTATAAATCATGTAATCCACATCAAATCTGAGTGAGTCTTTGAATTTATGCCTTCATAAATGCTCAACGAGGTTTAGGACAGACCCAAACAAACACTTTCAGTAGTGGTCTCATACTTTTGGCTTCCTTTGTACATACATTAATTCATTTATCATTCACTTTCTTATCCGCTTGATCTTGGACAGGGTCGCAGTAGAGCCAGTGCCTAGCCGGCAGCACAGGAACAACCCTAGACAGGGTGCCAATCCATCATAGAGCACACTTTCTCACTCACTAGGGGCACTTTAGGGACATCCATCAGCCTAACATGCATGTCTTTATAATGTGGGAGGAAACCGGAGTACCCAGAGTAAACCCACATGGATACAGGGAGGACCCAGACCACTCCACCTGGGGAGTGAACCTACCCACAGAGCCACTGTACCACCCCTTCCAAAGCCTGAAGATCTCTTTTCAGGGAAGAACATCAAGATGATTTTCTTGCTATACTGATATAATTCTGAATATCCCTGGTTGGCAGAATGGGAGCACATGCAGTTTCTCCAGCCATTCCACACCCAAGACTACCAAGACTCCTTGGGCAGATGGATCCTAACCTTCCTCTCACATTTCAATTCAGTTGTACTGGAAGATGCGGTGTAATAAAAAACGAACCACTAATTAGATTTTAACTGTCAGACACTGGTGTTAATGATAACAATATATTACTTTAACCACATTTAATACTCGAAAATCCATACTAAGCCTCCTTCATCATTTGTCCCTATAAAAAGGTGGACAGATTGATGTCCGAGAGTCTTCAGTGTATCTGGTCATTGCTTTGGATTTCGGAACAGATAACAGATGTAATAGTTAGTGGGGAGGTGACCAGGAGCAGGTCCATATATAGCATAATCCCAATTTTTCTGAAATATTTGAAGGACAATTTTTCCAATTTTTCAGTCCATTTCAGGGATCAAAATGCACTTTTTTACTTTAACTCAAGACGCGGTGGGGTTGTGTTGTAAAAGGTGATAGGTGGAGATTAGGTAAAGATGAGCACCTGTATTATTCATGACAATTAAATGTGATTTGCGTGCTTAACAAAGTGCAAATTAAGTCAGTTGTGAATCAAATCACATTTATGGCATTTCCATTTAATGGTCTAAACAGATGGCGATGAATATTATATGAACAGATAATTAGTCATTTAACATATGGTTGAACCTAGTTTTGTTTTTAGGTAATTTTTCAGACAGAATACAAATTATGGGACTGTGGTAGTCTAGTGGTTAAGGTACTGGACTATTGACTTTAAGGTCTAGGGTTCAAATCTCATCTCTGGCAAGCTGCTGTTGGGTACTAGCTACACCACCACAGCCACACCAATAACTATAACAATGAAATAATAAATTCTATATCTACGCTCATGACTGAGCACCGGTTTTAGCTAACATTAGATAATATATAACATTTTATATTGCTAATGAAATGCCAAGCCAACGCTGGAAATGAAATGACAGACCATCAGCTAAACTGTAACTTCAGGCAAAAGTTAGCAACAGGCTGATGCTAGCATTCCCCCATATGCACTATAAAATATGCAATAAAGTAAAGTGTATTAAGCAAGCTAGATAGCTACTTACATTCACATACTGTGCTTTCCCTGGCCTGTGCAACTGCAACCTTAATGAAGATGCAATTATTGGTTTTAATTATTCATGTGTCAAATGAGCCATGCATTAAATCAAACACAAACCACTTAAACAGTACACTGGTTAGCCAGTCACAGTTAAGCACAACACAGGAGATCGTGTCTTCTGAGGAAATTATTTGAACAGATAAAGACAGATAAAGATAATATCAGTGATTGCTTCCTGAAATTTTGCCACTCCTGCTGTGTTTTTTATGATTTTCATTTCTTCTTTGCTTTGCTCTCAACTGCGGTTGAACACTGAGCAAGTACTTATTTGTCAGTTAACTGCTTAATAATTAACATCCCTAATTCATACTGACAAGATTGGTATTATCAAGTGTACTTTATCATTTTCTCCATTTAGAACCAATTAAGTATAAATAGATAGCAGTTTCTCAACAGAGTGTTTGTTTGACATTTTCCATAATGTGGTTAAAAAACTGTTAATTAAACACTGAAGAACCTGGAGGCAAAAAATCAGAGCATCATGTTGCAACAATGTCAACAATCAAACAGTTATGAATTACAGGTCTGTTCAGATTTGTATTATTCATTACACCTGGTCTTCTGACTACATGCCCCACTGAAAAAAATAAAATTGGGCCATCTTTTTAAATCCCTCTATACAGTGGTGCTTGAAAGTTTGTGAATCCTTTAGCATTTTCTAGATTTCTGCATAAATATGACCTAAAACATCATCAGATTTTCACCAAAGTCCTAAAAGTAGATAAAGAGAACCCAGTTATACAAATGAGACAAAAATATTATACTTGGTCACTTATTTATTGAGGAAAATTATCAATGGCAATGTTTGTGGAAGTGTATCATGGAATGAACAAAGGAGATTTCTGAGGACCTCAGAAAAGAGTTGTTGATGCTCATCAGGCTGGAAAAGGTTACAAACCATCTCTAAATAGTTTGGACTCAACCAATCCACAGTCAGACAGATTGTGTACAAATGGAGGCAATTCAAGACCATTGTTACCCTCCCCAGGAGTGGTCGACCAACAAAGATCACTCTAAGAGCAAGGCGTGTAATAGTTGGCGACATCAGGGTAACTTCTAAGCAACTGAAGGCCTCTCTCACATTGACTAATGTTAATGTTCATGAGTCCACCATCAGAAGAACACTGAACAACAATGGTGTGCATGGCAGGGTTGCAAGGGGAAAGCCACTGCTCTCCAAAAAGAACATTGCTGCATGTCTGCAGTTTGCTAAAGATCACATGGACAAGCCAGAAGGCTATTGGAAGAATGTGTTGTAGACGGATGAGACCAAAATAGAACTTTTTGGCTTAAAAAAAAGTGTTATGGAGAAAGGTAATCACTGCATTCCAGCATAAGAACCTTATCCCATCTGTGAAACATGGTGGTGGTAGTATCATGATTTGGGCTTGTTTTGCTGCATCTAGGCCAGGACAACTTGCCATCATTGATGGAACAATGAATTCTGAATTATATCAGAGAATTCTAAAGAAAAATGTCAGGACATCTGTCCATGAACTGAATCTCAAGAGAAGGTGGGTCATGCAGCAAGACAACGACCCTAAGCACACAAGTTGTTCTACCAAAGAATGATTAAAGAAGAATAAAGTTTATGTTTTGGAATGGCCAAGTCAAAGTCCTGACCTTAATCCAGTTTAAATGTTGTGGAAGGACCTGAAGTGACCAATTAATGTGAGGAAACCCACCAACATCCCAGAGCTGAAGCTGTTCTGTACGGAGGAATGGGATAAAATTCTTCCAAGCCGGTGTGCAGGACTGATCAACAGCTACAGGAAACGTTTAGTTGCAGTTATTGCTGCACAGGGGGGTCACACCAGATACTGAAAGCAGAGGTTCACATACTTTTACCACTCACTGATATGAAATATTGGATCATTTTCCTCAGTAAATAAATGACCAAGTATAATATTTTTGTCTCATTTGTTTAACTGGGTTCTCTTTATCTACTTTTAGTACTTGTGTGAAAATCTAATGAAGTTTTTGGTCATATTTATGCAGAAATATAGAAAATTCTAAAGGATTCACAAACTTTCAAGCACCATTGCAGATATTCTCATTTACATATCAGTAAACAGATTAATAAGTTGAGCTTCAAGCAGAGGTCGAAAGAGGTAACCGCTGTAAAGTCAGGATGACCCGGTCTCTTCGCTAATACTAATATTAAAGAAATAAAAGCGTGGGCTTTCAAGTAGCATAGCAGTCAAAAAGTTTGCTTTGCTGTGAGTTCAAATCCTGAAGATGAATGGGTAAAGAGTAATGTGCTCCACTGTCTGGGTGGAAAGGATAGCAGTCCTGTGTCAAGCAGTCAGACCAATTATATTTTTTTGGGAGTACGCCTACAGAATATGACCTAGTCGACATCAAAGAGATGAGGTAGTTGAGTTTTCATAACTCAAAGTAAGGATATATCTTCCTTCTTCAGTAGCTGCCATAGAAGAGACTTCATCAGTCATCGTGAATTGGAATTGATTTAATAATCACACGCTCACTCACTCATAAATACTCACCAAGCCAGTCAAGCTACTGTCATGTTTTGGGAGCTAAGAGGATACTCAGACTGTGGGAGGACATGGTAAACTTTGTATTGGCTATAACTTAAGATAGGATTGAGGTCCCTGGAGCTGGGCAGCAACTACGCTACCTATGCCTCCATGCCATGGTGTAAAAATGCTGTTCCATGGTGTAAAAAATGTTTTCTTTGTTATTACTGTATTATCTTGCTGCTTAAATAAAACTTATTTACAAAAAATGGTAATATAAGCTCATTTAAGAACCAATTAAGTATAAATAGATAGCTGATGGGTGGCACGGTGGCTCTGTCGCCTCACAGCGAGAAGGTCCTGGGTTCAATCCCCAGGTGGTCTTTTCCACATAGTCCTTTCTGTGTGAAATCTGCATGTCCTTCACATGTCATGTATGTACAGTATAACAGTGGGGCAAAAAAGTATTTGGTCAGCCACTGATTGTGCAAGTTCTCCTACTTAGAAAGATGAGAGAGGTCTGTAATTTTCATCATAGCTACACTTCAACTATGAGAGACAAAATGAGAAAAAAATCCAGGAAATCACATTGTAGGATTTTTAAAGAATTTAATTGTAAATTATGGTGGAAAATAAGTATTTGGTCAATAGCAAAAGTTCAACTCAGTACTTTGTAACATAACCTTTGTTGGCAATGACAGAGGTCAAACGTTTCCTGTAAGTCTTCACCAGGTTTGCACACACTGTAGCTGGTATTTTGGCCCATTCCTCCATGCAGATCTCCTCTAGAGCAGTGATGTTTTGGGGCAACACGGACTTTCAACTCCCTCCACAAATTTTCCACATGGGTTTACTTCAGGTACTCCGGTTTCCTCCCACAGTCCAAAAGACTGCGTGTTAGGTTAATTGGTGTCTGTATAGTGCCCCTAGTGTGCGAGTGGGTGTATGAGAGTGCGAGTGTTTGTGACCTACGATGGATCAGTGTCCTGTCTAGGGTTGTTCACCCTTATCCAGACCGTTACAAATGATACCTTCTTACAATCCAAGCTCAAGAACCCAACAGAGGCAGTTTGGCAGAGGTGGGATTTGAACCCTGGACATTCTGGTGCTTAGTCCAGTACCTTAACCGCTGGGCTACCACAGTCCAAAGAGGCCATGAGATTTAGAGAGATTTCCATTTACTTTATCCAGAGCAACTTACAGCTGATACAGTCTTACAATCCAAGTTATTGTGGATTAAAGGTCTTGCTTAAGGACCCAACAATGGCAGCTTGGCAAAGGTGGGACTTGAACCATGGACCATCTGGTGAATAGACACGTACCTTAAACACTAGGTTCCCACATTCTCACCATTCTAGACCTGTTTACACCCCAGTAAGAGGAAAAGGATATGGAAGTTCACCAATTACCATATTCTACTAGGCGTCCTACACACAATAATGCTTGTGATTCTTCTTAGGGCATTCTTTTTGGACGTTATTATAGTTCCCAGTCCACATTGAGAATCAAAGCTTAACTGGTACACCTTTTACACGTCATATTTAAATGTTTTACCGTTTCATTTCAGTTCGAGGTTGCCAGCTCTTTAATCTTGATATGGTCTACTATATGGTTGTGGGCTATTTGCACTACTTCTGCTTGACTGTCTGAAAGCTCAAGGAAAACTCAAGGAAATCATCACAGGATTTTTTTGTGACTAAGAAAACTACCTGTCTTTTTTGCAAGATGACAAGAACAGAAGCCTGTAGTCATGATGAGAGGAGTGCAAATTGGAATTTACAATTTTAGGTTAAAAAAGGACACATTCATACAGAGATGGAGGCCATGAATGTTTTTGGCCTGGTGGTGTCTACTTTCCCTAAATTCAGCAGGTAAACGTTTTCATTCAATCGTCAGTTCATGGCCTATTGGTGTTATATTGCTGCCACTAAAATTAAACAAAAGACAGTAGAACTGACGGCTACAAATGTAAACATGGTTCAGTGATTAGGAGAAGGAACATCAGGCCTCCCTAGACTTTTGCAGAGGAAATGTATGTCATTGTTTTTAGATCAAGTATGATGATGATTAGACCAGAAATTGGCCCATTTGGCCATTGTGCTCAGCTTCAGGGGGATGAATTTTGCTCTGGAAAGGGAAACCAAGCACCTGGAGAGCAATCTGCTATTTCAAACATCTACATTGTGTTAGACCCAAAATAATATTTACATCTACTTTTATATGTACAGCATTTAGCAGATGCTGTTATACAGAGAGACCTACAGGCATGATGTTTATTCTTCTTAGTACATTACTAAGAAAAGCTGGGATTGCATCCTAAGTCATGTGTCTTCCAGCAGGACAATGAACCCAAACATACTTCAAAAAGCACCCAGAAATAGATGGAAACAAAGCGCTGTAGAGATCTGGAGTGGCCAGCAATATGAGTCCGGATCTAAATCCCATTGAACACCTGTGGAGAGATGTTAAAATTGCTGTTGGGAGACGGCACCTTTCAAATATGAGAGACCTTGAGCAGTTTGCAAAAGAAGAGTGGTCCAAAATTCCAGTTGAGAGGTGTAAGTAGCCTGTTGATGGTTATAGGAAGCGATTGATTACAGTTATGTTTTCCAAAGAGTGTGCAACCAAATATTCAGAGTGTCAACAATTGTGTCCGGCCCATTTTTTGAGTTTGGTGTGAAATTATATAAATTTGTTGTCTGTGTTATTCCAATGCACCCAAAAAAAAACATGCGTATAACAAAACATGTAATTGCAATAATTTTCTGGGAGGAATATTTAATTTTCTGGAAAAATTTCAGGGGTGCCACCACTTTCGGCCATGACTGTATGTATATATATATATATGGACAAAGGGCAGAGGACTGGCTGATTCAATGTCTGTGAGAACCATTCTGTGAGTCTGGCCAAGCTACATTTTGTTCCATACACAGGCACAGAATACTGCTGACAGATGGGAACCAAAAGCTTCACATGGCCAACGTCGTCTCCAGTAAGTTAACAAGCGGAGTCTAATTAATACACAGAGCATCCTACGGATGCGAGACAGATTTATAGTGTTTTTTTCTATGCAAAGAAAACAGTATGAAATAAAGCAAATTAAATACCCAGAAAGTGAACAATATGTCCTCACTGTACTTTTAATTACTTTAAGCTTAGCACAGAGTAAATGAGACTTCAGCATCGGGGGATTTATGGAAGTCTTATTAATCATCAAAAAGGCCATCAAGTTTTATCTGCTTAATTGGAAAGGAATATACGAGGCTTAATTTGGTCCAGTTGAATAGATGAACCATAAGAGCGGAGAGATAAGATTTTGTTTATAGCTCTTGACTGACCATAAGAATAGAACAAAATGGAAAAAAAAAGAAATGAACTGAAAGTCTTGCTCTTTTACAGCTACAAAGCGACTGTCGTATCAAAATTTAAATTTGGGTAAAGTGTGAAGTGAAGGAACACTGCAGCAACATCTGCAGGAGCTCTGGAGTTCAGTTTGCTGCTGATTACCTCCCCGAGGAATCTGCCGTCTGCTGTTCCCTCACAGGCTCAATGACTTCAAGCATTCTTAATGGATTTTCAATTGCTTGCATCGCTGTAGTCCCGGCAAAATAGCGAACAGCCTCCAAATTCTTTCCTAGCACTTCTGCTTTATTCAGGGATGGTTCTTGGCTCAGAGCTTTAGGGGTTCTGAGCACCCAGTGAAACCAGCCTACATCAATGTTTTTTTAACATTTTATCATAATTCTGAACTGTCATTCCCACATTTGTGGAGGAAGAACATCTGACTTTTTTGGGGGTTAGGGGAAACACTGTGACTGGAAAGACACCAACAAATCTGAGCCTGTGAGCCACAAAGTTATTAGCTGGATCATACCATTTGAAAGACAAGGTTAAAACTATGTTTAAGCCATGTGTAGAATAATTCACAGATTAGACTGTAAAAGGATATTTTAAACTCAATTTATATAGCCCTTAGTATCAATGTGAAATGGACTAATTGCAATTTAGACCAAAGGGACAGACCAAATATACTCATTATAACGCACCCAGAAAGAAATGTCAGGTTACTGCAAAACTCGGCATGCAGTTCTGGTTCGGGCAGACATGTAAATGATTACAGGTGTGGTCTGATTAGACATTGGGTCTTGGCACAAGATGGCGTTAAAGTGCTTCCCCGCTGCCCTATTAAAAGGCTCTCAGAGGATACTTTTCGGTAGTATACCTCTTGGAGAGACTGCTGACTGCTACATGCCTCTACAATGCACTCTAACACATTTTGCCCAATTGTCAGACTTTGAGAGGAGGCACATCATTGGACTGAGAGAAGCAGGATGGTCATTTTGATGATCGTCCACTATCTAGGCCGTTCTGACCTAGGAGGTGTTTGGGAGAAGTGGTCCCGTGAGGTCACAAACACATGGCGAACAGGCTCCAGACCAGAAGAGGATCGTTGGATCTGCTGACAAGGATGAGCAGCTCCCACAGTTTTCTTGTCCAACATCCGGACACAGGTGGCACCTTCACTACACACTCCAGTCTCTGCCCAGACCATTTCCAGGAAATTTGTTGTCACAGTTGTCACCCATTATGTGTTCTGCCTTTGACAACCAGCCACTGTCACATTCAGTTGCAGTGGTGTCATGAACGAAAAACCTGGACTGCTACAGACTGGAACCGTGTTGTCTTTAGCAACGAATCCAGGTTCTCTTTGGGATCCAATGACGGTCAGGTTTGAGTATGGAGGCCTCGTGGGGAGAGCTTCATTCCTGCCTTTGCCGTGGAGTGACACACTGCCCCAACAGCTGGTGTGACGGATGAGAATCAACAGGTCCAGCGGAAATATCTGTGGGCAAATGTGACACAAGATACCATACAGAACCTGTTTGCCTCCAATGTTCAACCATATCTCATCTTGTATCCAGGCTAGAGGCGGCCTAACAGGGTACTAGAGTCTCCTTTCAACTGTACAGTTTTTCTTAATGAACTTACCCTTTCTCTCTAATATTGTAATCAAAACACATTATCATTAAAATCATACGTATAAAATTTTATTACTAAGATGATTATTTTTACACTAAATATCAGCTTAGGTGAATATTACCTCACAGGTCAGTGTAGGATCTCGTTCTTCTCTCCCAAGCTACAGTGTACACGTCATGTGAGGGATCTATACTCTTGCAAATTTTAGGCATGATTTGGCCTTGGTAATGAGATCACTGTTCCCAAATCAAGTTTTTGTCCCTTAACAGGTGGCACTAAACACCTATACAGGTAATTATTGTTAAATCCCAAACATAAATGAGCAGTTTATAAAAATCTTACATAGGTGGTCAGCTACACTATCGTTCTGGGTCCTGGGACTCAGTTTAGGGGTGCTTGGGCTTTGGGGCACTGGTGCTGTGAGGATGTCACCAAAATGATAGAAGAACCTGATATTTTTTCCTTGTGAAGAACAAAAATTGCAAGTTTCTTTTGAAAAGAATAGATTTGCTTTAGGTTGCTGAGGTTAAGTCTAGGTTAGGTGTAGATGTAGCATTAATTAGCTGCAGTGATTATTGTGTCGACAGAAAGCCCCCAAAGTCATCTGCAAGGTTCAGATTACACTGCTGAGCAAATGCCTGTGTATTATATAACATTATTGCAAGAAATCATTATGAGTGTTGGAAGCTGGGTGAATAGCTGCTGGTATTTGTAACTGATATCTTTTACAAGAGCCTCTCCCATGCTGTTTCCCTTGCCTCGAGTAGTTTATGTTTTTAAATCTCTCATGTTTAAATTAAACTGTAGTGCTCTCTCACCACTGATGGTCTCTGATTGCCACGTATGCTAATGGTTCTAGTATTTGCCAATTCACGCACATCAAACCTAGGACAACTGGAAGAGGTTTCCTGGGAGGAAGAGGTCATGCTTGGCATGCTGATACACGAAAAATGAAAAAATATCTTCATCAGAACAGCAAAAAATGACTTTTCAATTTGTACTGCATAAATCTCAGTAACTAATACACTAATTTAGTACTATGAATATTATCTACAGTGGTGCTTGAAAGTTTGTGAATCCTTTACAAGTTTCGACCCAAACCATTATCTGATATTAGTTAGTTAAAGAGAACCTGATTAAACAAATTACACAAAAATATTATACTTGGTAAATTATTTACTGAAGAAAATTATCCAGTATTACATGTGAATGGCATGACCACACCTACATGTAGTGTGACCTTCTTGTGCAGCATCAGCTGCAACTAAACATATCCGGCAACTGTTGATCAGTCATGGGGATCAGCTTGGACGAATTTTAGCCCATTCCTTCATACAGATTAGCTTCTGGGATGAGCCGCTCGTCTTTTGGTCTCTCCACAACATTTCTATTGGATTAAGGTTAGGACTTTGACTTGACCACTCCAAAACATTAACCTTATATGTTTTGGCCATTCTTTGGTAGAACAATTTGTGCTTTTAGGGTCGTTGTCTTGCTGCAAAGCCCACATTCTGTTAAGATTCAGTTCATGGGCAGATGTCCTGACATTTTATTTTAGAATTCATTGTTCCATGAATGTTAGAAATCTATCCTGACCCAGATGCAGCAAAACAGGAACAAACCATGATACTTCCACCACCATGTTTTACAGATGAGATAAGGTTCTTATGCTGGAAAGCAATGTTGTCCTTTCTCCAAACACAAGGATTTACATTTAATCCAAAAATTAATACAGTGGTGCTTAAAAGTTTGTGAACCCTTTAGAAGTTTCTATATTTCTGCATAAATATGACCTAAAACATCATCAGATTTTCACACAGCGATCTATCAAAGTCTGCTCTTCACAACACATGTTTGGTTTGTGGAAGTGTATCATGGCACGAACAAAGGAGATTTCTAAGGACCTCAGAAAGAGTTGTTGATGCTCATCAGTCTGGAAAAGGTTACAAAACCATCTCTAAAGAGTTTGGACTCCACCAATCCACAGTCAGACAGATTGTGTACAAATGGAGGAAATTCAAGACCATTGTTACCCTCCCCAGGAGTGGTCAATCAACAAGATCACTCCAAGATCAAGGTGTGTAATAGTTGGCAAGGTCACAAAGGACCCCAGGGTAACTTCTAAGCAACTGAAGGCCTCGCTCACATTGGCTAATGTTATTGTTCATGAGTCCACCATCAGAAGAACACTGAACAACAATGGTGTACATGGTAGGGTTGCAAGGAGAAAGCCACTGCTCTCCAAAAAGAACATTGCTGCTCGTCTGCAGTTTGCGAAAGATCACGTGGACGAGCCAGAAGGCTATTTTGTGAACAGATAAGACCAAAATAGAACTTTTTGGTTTAAAAGAAAAGCGTTGTGTTTGGAGAAAGGAAAACGCTGCATTCCAGCATAAGAACCTTATCCCATCTGTGAAACATGGTGGTGGTAGTATCATGGTTTGGACCTGTTTTGCTGCATCTGGGCCAGGACGGCTTGCCATCATAGATGTAACAATGAATTCTGAATTATACTAAAGAATTCCAAAGGAAAATATCAGGACATCTGTCCATCAACTGAATCTCAGGAGAAGATTGGTCATGCAGCAAGACAACGAGCCTAAGCACACAAGTCGTTCTACCAAAGAATGGTTAAAGAACAATAAAGTTAATGTTTTGGAATGGCCAAGTCAAAGTCCTGAGCTTAATCCAATGCAAGCAGCTAATGTGAGGAAAACCACCAACATCCCAGAGTTGAAGCTGTTCTGTACGGAGGAATGGGCTAAAATTCCTCCAAGCCGGTGTGCAGGACTGATCAACAGTTACAGGAAATATTTGATCATTTTCCTCAAGAAATAAATGACCAAGTATAATATTTTTGTCTCATTTGTTTAACTGGGTTCTCTTTATCTACTTTTAGGACTTCTGAAAATCTGATGATGTTTTAGGTCATATTTATGCAAAAATATAAAAAATTCTAAAGGGTTCACAAACTTTCCAGCACCACTGTATTTTGGGGTCACCCATCCACAAAACATTTTAGCAATACCCATCTGGCTTATTCACTTGATCTTTTTGGACAGCAGATTCTTTCTTCTTGTAACTTTGCCATTTAAACCATTGTTGTTCAGTGTTGATGATGGACTTATGAAGAGCCCTATTGTTGCTTAGAAGTTACCATGGGTTCCTTTGTGCTGTAGCAAACTATTGCACACCTTGCTCTTAAAGTGATCTTTGTTACCCTCCCAAGCAGTGGAAGATGACCAGTGGTCTTGAATTTCCTGAATTTGTTCACATCTGTATGACTGGATTTGTGGATTCCAAACTCCACGTTTTGTTTTGTAATCTTTTCCAGCCTGATGAGCACCAACAAGTTTTTTCAAAAGCACAATATGTCACACAAAACACACCTCAAAGCTTTCCAACAGGAAAATCTGTATTAGAGTTTGATAACATAACTATTAACTATTATATTAATGTTAACTATTAAACATAACTATTTGTTCCATTCATTAATTTCTTTATTTTTGGACGGCCAGTGCCTAAATCTGTCAAACTGCCAAAGGACTATAGTAGAAAGACACAGATAAATAGTATTGATAGAAAAAGGCATGTTCACAACAGCATTATGCTGCATGTCTTTGTAAAAAATGGTTGCATGGCTTTTGAAGGCTGAGGTCAAATGACCTTCCCTGAACATGTGTTACAGCATTAACGTGTAAAAGAATGGATGCTGCTTTTCCTGTCCTGATTTTCGAAGGGCTGTTTTTCTTCAGTTCTTTATGCAATAATCAGTTTTGACCTGTGGTGGCAGTTACATGAAGGAAAGTGTCCTCAGTACAGGCTTGAAAGCACTTTTGATGAATACCCTGTCTGCTTTTTTCACCCAGTTTCTTGGGGTTTGAGGTAGCACTCAGATTTGAATATCATATGCTTCATTTGTGATGGTTTTCTAAATTTATATCAAGATGGATGAATGAACTCTGGTAAGGTCTTGACATATTTTTTTTTGTTTTATTTTTTTAACTTTGTAGCAACTAAACATTTCACTTTTATGGCACATCATTTGTTGCTTAATAGCTGAACATTCTGGCTATTAAATGAAAGTAAGTCAAATTATTTTCATTAATGGCATTTTTTCACAAAAAATGTGGAATCATTCATTAATTGTCTTGTCAATTAACCTAACACACGTCTTTGGAATGTGGGAGGAAACTGGAGTACCCAGAGTAAACCCACAGGGAGGACATACAAAGTCCACACAGACTGAGTCCGAGGGAACGCAGGTGCTGTGAGGTGAACACACTAACTGCATTTAATTTGCTTTAAACAAATACTGGCACAAGTCTAAAATGCAAATTAGTCTGCAGTTAAATGGGAGTGCTTACAGACCTTAATGAGCTGTTGGACTTGGCTAATTGAAAGAAAACATGGACCTAACACGTAGAAGATTATAAACACCCTTCAAGAAGGTAATCCAACACAGAATGCTGATTATTATATTGAGCAATTGTATTATTCTTGTTTTAAATACTATTATTGGAGATGTTTGCAGTGAAATTACTGAGCAAAATCTCCTGTTTATTGACCTTTCACAGACTAACATTCAGTGTGAGTAATCATCTCCAAAATTCTCAATGCCTGTAATCAGAGATTGGACAATACCTATCTCCTACCCCATCATTTGTAATTAGTATCAGAAAATAAATCTTTTAACAAATTAAATATAGACCTGACACATGTCCCCTCAGCTTGATTTATCATGTCTCCTCTAATGGCGATGCTGCTGGCACTGAGTGGTGACACTTCAACTCCAGCTCAGTGCTACTGTTGCATATAGTGCTACCAAGCTGTTCTGGAAAGACAGCAGGCTATAAAATTAGAAATGATACTTAGCTTTATTCTTTTATACACTGTGACCATTATGTTACAGTTTGTTTGTTTTGTTTATTTAATGTCGCTCTTTGGCATCAATGGCCATTCAACGAATTGCCATATCAACACTCGAGGCTATACTGAAGCTCGTCTCATATATAAAACTCTCAGGCTGGGCCAATTTAGAGTAATCAATTAATGTAATGCATGTCTTTGGACTGTGGGAGGAAACCGGAGTACCCGGAGTAAACCCACGCAGATACATGGAGGACATGCAAACTCCACACAGAAAGGACCCAGGCCACTCTACCCTGGAATTGAACCCAGGATTGCTGTGAGGCGGCAATGCTACCCACCGAGCCACCGTGTCGCCCCCTGTACTATGAAATTATTGAGTACTAAAAGTTTCCTATGGTTGATGAGGTATCGGTAGTGATGGCCTGGGTGCAAAATATACCCCCAAAGCAATATTCCATAAATTATGCATATCAATATAAAGCACAATTATAGGAACCAGAATTGATCAATTGAGAGTGGTAAATGATTTTAGAGAGTCCCTTATATGGCTTTGCTCATTATTGTCTGTGTGATTTGGCAACGTGCCTGCCACACTGCACATTTTATGAACCTAATAAATAAAAGGTTTTCTATTTAAAAACGTATTGTTCTGGTTATTCTCAGCACGCAGCCTCGGCAGGTCCTGCATCAGAGAAGTCACAATGAAAAGCTGGGATGCAGCAAACAAGAAAAGACATGGTAAAAATAATATTATTCAAATGGTAAAGAGTAATACATGCATTCTGTTGAAGCCTTTACTCTAAACTCATATGGCTGTGTAGCGTTTTTAATGAAAACATTATCACCCTATATCTTTAGGGTCCAATAGAAACATTTTATGCAATAGGAACATTTCAAAATAGGCATTTTCTAACCTTGATGATTATTTAAAGCTTTACTAATACAATAATGAGTACTGTAAGTGGTAGCAATACACTACGTTTACAGTAATTACACTAAGTTTGCATTAATTTGCCTGATCAGAACTGAAAACCAGTCATAGATGAACTTATAGTATTACAGTAATATTACTATAAGGCACTGACCGCTACCAGTGAGTTGCTGTCACGTTTGCAAGATTCATTTTGTACTTGTTTGCTTTTTGCCTCAAACGATGTCACAGAGGACAGTTAAGTTTCTCACAGTATTAATATGAACAATGTAGGCTCTAGAGAATTAGGCAATGGCAGTAGGACAACAAAACACGGATGTTCACAGCTGAATGGATGTGTGCGGTCCATAGCCATATCAGAACGAGGCTTCATTCTCTGTGGTAGCAGAGATTCTGTGGCGCCATTATTCTAAAACGTTAACTGCTCCGTTTTCACAGAATGGCACACGAATACCACACGATGGCACACGAATGACAAAATTCAAATGGCAGACATACAAGGGGACTGATGAAAACATTAATGCTGTGCACTGTATGTAAACGTGAGCCAGAAATTGTATTTATAAAGCATGTAACATAGCTGCCATCTTGTGGTGAGACAGGCATTTGGCTGAAATGTCAGACTTCTTCTCACTCACTCACTTACCGCCTATACCCACGTAATCCAATACAGGGTCAGCCAGCAGCACACACACACACACACACACACACACACACACACACACTGGAACAGTTTAGAGATGTCAATCGAACTAACTCTTTTAAAATGTGGGAAGAAACCAAAGTACTTTGAGAAAAGACCAAGCATACATCGGGAGAACATGCAAATTCCACATGGCAGCAGCCTGGTTTTAACTCGTATATCTGGTATCAACAACGCTAATCAAGCCCTTTAGCAAAGTAGAACTTTTTGGTTTAAGTCCGAAGCGTTATGTCTGGAGAACACTGCCTTCCAGCATAGGAACCCTCTACCATCTGTGAATCATGATGGCTAATGTTTGGGGCTGTTTTGCTGCATCTGAGCAGGTCTGGAAGAATTCTGAATTATACCAGCAAATTCTAGATGAAAATGTCTTGAAATCTGTGCATGAATTGATTTTCAAGATAACGTGGGTTATGCAGCAAGACAACGAGCAGCACACAAGTAATACTGCCAAAGAATGGTTGATGAAGAATAAAGGTAATGTTTTGGAAAGGCATATCAAAATCCTGACCTAGTCCAACAGAAAGGCTGTGGAAGGACCTGAAGCGAACAGTTACCAGAAATGTTTAGTAGCAGTTATTGCTGAACAAGGGGCTCAAATACTTTTGCCACGCACAAATATGTAATATAGGATCATTTTCTTCAATAAATAAATGACCAAATAACATGTTTTGTCTCATTTGTTTATAATTCTGCTCTTTTTATTTACTTTTAGGACTAAATCTGATATTTATGCAGAAATATAGAAGAAGATTATATGAAAAATCGTGATATTTTGCTGAATAGGTTAGAAAACACCACCGGTGTTGGCACTTTCTTGTTTTAAGCCAAACTTACTGACCATTGACAATTAGTCTGTGTAAATAAGATATGAAGCACAGTGTCCCACAGAGGTCAGTGTTGGACCTCTTACTATTTACTTGGTTCAGTTGTTCAGAAAGTAGAAAGTAGTTTCCACTGCTATAAAGATGATACGCAGTTCAGTCACTCATATTTGTGTATATTAACTCCAATAAACGTGTCATTTTATTAGTTGTTTATTAGATTAGAGAGGCAGGTTGTCTAAGTCAATGTTAAACCTCAGTGACTGCTCAGTAACGCCCAGCCCACAAGTGACATTAGGGAACAGAGTCAAGGGGACTAATATAGTAGAGAAACAGAAGAACTCCAGTCTGTAATTGTAGAACTACAAAGTGCAATGACCACTAAAACTTAAATGAAGAATAAGCAGAATAGAAACTGAAAAATATGGAATGCCTAAGACTTATACTGTAGGAAGTACAGCCTACTGTATGACTTCTGTGAAGGTGCGGACTGAACCCAGTAAGGTGTTTCAAATTTCCAAATAAACAAAAACACTAAAAAATATTTGCAAAACAGAAACGTGATAGCAGGATTCTCTTATGGGGCTGTGGGCGTGTCCGAGCTCGCCACTGTAGACCTATTTATGCAAATTCAACCAATTTGACCAATCAGCCAATCACGGAAATGCCGCCTCCCCCAGTGTGATCATAATCACAACAAATGGGAAAACATTAGTTTAGTAACCTTAATGAGTGCAAAATGGAGAAAGCCTCCAACAAATGCAAAGGAGGGGTTGAAAAGACACTTCATGCAGAGAAATGCATGAAATTTGTTTGGCTGTAGGAATGAGAAACACAATGGCCGAAGTTGAGAATAGGTACGTTCAGTTAGCCAGTTTGTTCGGTCTGCTGCTTGAGAAGAGACTGTCGGTCCTGTCTCAATAACGCCTACTCCCTATTTAGAACACTACTTAAAAATAACAAGCATTCGAATGAACAGCCATTGAATGTTAAATATGGAGTTTTCGAAATTATTCCTAAATATAAATGGGTGGAACTTTTGGATAATTGGGTGGGACTGCCATTTCATAGCCACCATAGGGCACTACATAGTGCACTACAAAGGGCGGAGGAAGTAATTTGAGACGGTGCCATTAGTCTCGGCTCGACTGTCTTCGAATCTGTTTGTAAAGTACAATTAAAAACAATTTCCTTCAGGAGTGATTATCTTATCTTTGTTCACTGTAACTGACAGCAGGCTTCTGTGCCTCACAAATATGAAATCTCATGTTTAACATCTAGCAGTGTCTAGATGCATACCGAGACAAAATGTGTCGAACCATTTAAGAAAATCCATGTTTAATGAATACTGTAGAATGTTTAATTGGGTGTAATAGATGTATAGAACTATTGATCTCAAGGGAAAGCGCTGAAAAGTCACTTTTAATATGGTGTCTGGTTATTCTGATGAACCTCAGTGTGGGAAGATGGATGGAAACTATCAATAGATAGTTTAGCATGTAAATATCTTGTTGCCAGATCTCGTAAGAGAAATGAGCAGCCTGGGACTGTATTCATAAAAATTCTTAGAATCCTCTTAGAGAGCTTCTAACTTTTAAGCTTAAGAGTGATTCAGAAGCGATCTGAGAGCAACCCTGAGCAAGGAGAACACAAAAACTTTTATCTCAGTGAGGGGGTGTGGTTGACCCGGTTGCTAGCTATGACGCATTCTTTTGAAGACTGTGATTGGTTGTCATCTTCTGTCTCTCTCACACACACATGCTGGGAAATACTGTATAGTCTAGTATAAGACTTTGAAATGACAGGCATAGGCTGCTTTTATCCTAATCACACGCATTTATTTGCTTTATTTTATTGACAGTTTATTGTCGGTTTATTTATTGATTTATATCCTTAATCTATTGGATAGCCTATGAGTTGCAGAGAATGTGGCTCTGCTCTTTTTAGGTGTGATTGCTGTCGTGTCTAATCTATTTAACTGGCTGGGTTGGTTCGTATGTGTTCATTTCAGGGGTTACACCATTGTTGCGCTGGGTAGGAGATGTGAGTGAATCTCCAATAAGATCAACCTCAAACATTATTCCTGCACAATCTAATTGGCGGTCTTTAATTATCTCATTGTTATTCAGCGTTTGGAGAATGTTCTCCTAAAAGTCCTCCTCGCTATTCCTAATGCACACACATGGAAGATGGGCTTCTGCTCTTAAACTCCAGCCTCTCCTCGTGGATCCGCAGCATTGATTGGCAGAATGTTTTTTATTTTTTTTATAAATATTGAACAACCTCAGTCCTTAAACTGAACGACCGTTGATCGGATGTTAAATGGCACTTACCTGTACTATCACGTAGGCAGTAGGTTGGTGATGTGGGAATTTATCTTTTTACAGTGGGGCAAAAAAGTATTTAGTCAGCCACTGATTGTGCAAGTTCTCCTACTTAGAAAGATGAGAGAGGTCTGTAATTTTCATTATAGCTACACTTCAACTATGAGAGACAAAATGAGAAAAAAATCCAGGAAATCACATTGTAGGATTTTTAAAGAATTTAATTGTAAATGATGGTGGAAAATAAGTATTTGGTCAATAACAAAAGTTCAACTCATTACTTTGTAATATAACCTTTGTTGGCAATGACAGAGGTCAAACGTTTCCTGTAAGTCTTCACCAGGTTTGCACACACTGTAGCTGGTATTTTGGCCCATTCCTCCATGCTGATCTCCTCTAGAGCAGTGATGTTTTGGGGCTGTCGCTGGGTAACACGGACTTTCAACTCCCTCCACAAATCTTATATGCGGTTGAGGTCTGGAGACTGGCTCCCACAGTTGATTTATTCACACCAACCTTGCCTATTGTGGATTCACTCTTCCCAGCCTGGTGCATGTCTACAATTTTCTTCCTGGTGTCCTTCGACAGCTCTTTGGTCTTGGCCATGGTTGAGTTTGGAGTCTGACTGTTTGAGGCTGTGGACAGGTGTCTTATTTACAGATAACGAGGTCAATCAGGTGCCATTAATACAGGTAACCAGTGGAGGACAGAAGAGCTTCTGAAAGAAGAAGTTACAGGTCTGTGAGAGCCATAAATCTTGCTTGTTTGTTACTGACCAAATGCTTACTTTCCACCATGATTTAAAAATTAAATTCTTTAAAAATCCTACAATGTGATTTCCTGGATTTTTTTTTTCTCTCATTTTGTCTCTCATAGTTGAAGTGTACCTATGATGAAAATTACAGACCTCTCTCATCTTTCTAAGTAGGAGAACTTGCACAATCAGTGGCTGACTAAATACTTTTTTCCCCACTGTATGTGCACCAAATGCACCATTAAGACACGATGCAGATACCCCTTAAAGATTGTAATGCGCTTTTTGTGTGTGCGTGCGCCGGTCCTGACAAGGTCAGGTTACATTGTTATAATATAAACCATAATTACGGAGGGTAGTGTCTATAATAAGCACTACTAAAGTCTATCCCAGCCAGCTTGAATTCTTTCCAAGGCAGTGATTTTATCCATTCATTTTGATGTGACTTTCTTTTCTTGAGAGCATTTCATGCTAAATGTCGTCTCGCAGTCGGAGCCGGCCCGATGTCATGACTAACCAGTATACAGCATGTGATATTCCAGCATGCAAGAATTGAATGCGAACTGGAATCGCTGTCCATTCAGTTAGTAACGATGAGTTGATATAGCTCATGCTAGAGTACATTTTGTTATCCCTTTCCAAGTGTTTTCGGAGTTGTTCCTCTGTGACTTGCTTTCGTCATGCATACTGTTCAACAGCACTCACTTACTGTGAAGAACTAAAAAGCTGAAGACATGGCTGTAACCGAAGTAACACATTCACTGCTCCATTGTTAGCACGGCGCTGTATAGCGAGAGGCTATTAGTGTACTAAGTAGTAACACTGAAGCACAAGTGAAATCCACAATGGAGCATTTTCTCAAAGTAGTTAGAGATGCACCGATTCCTATTTTCTTTCCGTCTAAGAGTTATACATTACATCATACAGAAACATTTTTGCTTAACTTTTTTTTAAATAAAAACTTCCTTTTTGCTAAAGAAAGATAGCAGAGGTTAGCTTTAACCTCTTTGATCTTGTTAGTTTTGTCAAATTCTGCATGCAAAAATGCTATTTTAAACGTCTTATTAACTTAGTTGTTCCGAACATTTTCTGAATTGTTCTGTTTTACAAACAGCACGCATGGCTGTGTCCAAAATGGGTCCCTACTCCCTCATTAGTATTGTGCTGTACATAGAGAGACTATTTTGTTGACTAATTAGCACTCGAAGCACTACTGGACTGTAAACCGTTCCTCATCATCAACATGTGTCCGGTCTCATAAACAGGTAAAAAAGCTCCGTACACATGAATATGACCTAAAACATCATCAGATTTTCACACAAGTCCTAAAAGTAGATAAAGAGAACCCAGTTAAACAAATGAGACAAAAATATTACACGTGGTCATTTATTTATGGAGGAAAATGATCCAATATTACATATTAGTGAGTGGAAAAAGTCTGTGAACCTTTGCTTTCAGTATCTGGTGTGACCCCCCCCAGTGCAGCAAAAACTGCAAATAAACGTTTCCTGTAACTGTTTATCAGTCCTGCACAATTTTAGCCCATTCCTCCGTACAGAACAGCTTCAGCTCTGGGATGTTGGTGGGTTTCCTCACATTAGCTGCTCGCTTCAGGTCCTTCCACAGCATTTCGATTGGATTAAGGTCGGGACTTTGACTTGGCCATTCCAAAACATGAACTTTATTCTTCTTTAACCATTCTTTGGTAGAACGGCTTGTGTGCTTAGGGTCGTTGTCTTGCTGCATGACCCACCTTCTCTTGAGATTCAGTTCATGGTCAGATGTCCTGACATTTTCCTTTAGAATTCTCTGAAATCATTCAGAATTCATTGTTCCATCAATGATGGCAAGCCGTCCTGGCCCAGATGCAGCAAAACAGGCCCAAACCATGATACTACCACCACCATGTTTCACAGATGGGATAAGGTTCTCCTGCTGGAATGCAGTGTTTTCCTTTCCACAAACATAACGCTTTTCTTTTAAACCAAAAAGTTCAATTTTGGTCTCATCCTTCCACAAAACATTCTTCCAATAGTCTTCACTTCCTCAAACATGTGTTGTGAAGAGCAGACTCTGATAGATCCCTGTTCTTTGAATAAAACAGGGTGCCCCCTCACAGCTGATTGTCGTCCCATTGATTGAAGACACTTGACTCTAATTTCATTTTCAAATTAACTGCTAATCCTAGTGGTTCACATACTTTTGCCACTCACTAATATGTAATATTGGATTGGTTTCAGGTCATATTTATGCAGAAATCTAGAAAATTCTAAAATGTTCACATACTTTCAAGCTCCACTGTAAAGCTATAGCATGTAAGACAATATAGCCTTCCCTATTTTTGCCACCTGTCAGTGCTGCCCTCTGGAAGCCTCTTCTGTGCACTCTATGCCCCTCGAAGCTCATGCAAGAAAATGCTGATTATAGGGCGTTTAAGGATGACATCACACAAGAAAATTAGTAACCTCATTTTGCTTTCATGCCCTACCCCATGGTCTGTGGGGAATGCTTGTCGGTGAAGCAGTGACTAGCCACTTGCTGCAGTATGCATGCAGTATATAAATCTTAAACGAGCTAGAGAGGGCCGAGAGGGCACTGGGTGCCAGTTTACAGCCAGATCGGATGATTGAGGGCAGACAGTGAGGGAGGAAGCGTGCTGTACTGCCATGCACCATAAACCCATATGATTACCGTAATTAAATCTCAGCGCGCACCTGCAAACACAAACCCTCAATGTGCGTCTGCGCACACATACTTGCTGTAGACACCCAGGAATCTGCAGAATCCTTCCAGACACCAGAGTAGTTAGCTACGGTGATTAGCTGTACTGAAACCGGGCTTGAAAATGAGATATCTTCTTAATGGTGTGCACTTCTACTGGTGTGAACTCTTCACCTCTGATGCACTGAGGGATCGATAGGGTCCAGCATCCTGTTTTCCTCTGTCCCAGTTAACCACCGCTCCATTCCTCTTTCCAACTCAACCCAGTCCCAAAATCCTCCTTTCTTCCGGGTCTCCACTGGTCAGAACCACAAGCGTCTCGAGTGGAGACAATGGGCTGAAGGCGAATTTGTTAACATGGGCTAAGCCATGGTGATGGAAGCAGTCTTCCTAGGCCCCCCTAAAAAGGAAATTTGAGGAAAGGAATAAATGTAGCTTTATAGCTACCTACCTAAAAAAGCTAATTATATATGGTGGCTGATGTGGAATCTTTTTTTCAGCCCAGCTGTCTGTGAACAAACTTTGTGGGTTTACCCTAGCTGCCTATTTTACCTTCTGTGCTGGGTTCCCTGGGATACATAGTTATACTATACATTGCAAAGGCCCCAGGACAGAGAAGACTGAGAACAAACGGCCAAGAGACTTCCAGTGTGTGGGAATAAACGAGGCGTTGACCACATTTACCTCCACCCTAAGCACCATTTATCGCAGTGGCAGGATAAAAGAGGTAGTTGCAGCAAAGTATCATGCAAAAGCTTTCTCTGTGCAAGGAGTCTTCTGCTTCCACGAGTGAAGCAGTTATGAAAGTGCCACATCCATGTGCCTTCTCTAGATCTAACTACCCATGTACATTGACTTGTAGTCATTTAGCAGATGCTCTTATTCAGAGCGACTTGTATCTGATACAGTCTTAGCAATTACAATCCAAGCAATTGTGGGTTAAGGGTGGTGGTCGACCGATACGGGTTTTTTAATGGCCAATATCGATATTTAGAGAGCAGGGAGGCTGATATATAATGCTGATATCACAATTGTTTTTCTGCAACTGATAAAGCTATTAACAATAAATGAGACACCAAATTGCTGAACTTAAATGAACTTTGCAAAAATATAAACAATAGTGTAATGCACTAATAACAGTTCCAGTTAAGTTCCGGCAAGTTGTAATGCTGGAGAAAAAAGTTTGTCTTCTCATAAATGGCCCCACTCTCACTAAATCTCCTTGTTTTTAGTCACTCAGTAGTCCCAGTTTATGAACTGCAAGTATTAAGTCAGGAAATAAAGTTTCTCTGCATTTTCCCATCTATTTTTGAATATCAGCCTCATGAATGCAGATATCGCCTGATGCTGATTATTTTGAAATAGCATTAATCAGCCTGATTAATCGGTCTATCACTAGTTAAGGTTCTTGATCAGGGACTCGGTGGCAGCTTGGCACAGGTGGGATTTGAACCCTTTTTCTTCAGGTCCATAGTCCAGTCTCTTAACTATGAGGCTACCACAGTCACACAATCCCATGAGTGTAAGTGAAGAGTGCCACACTGTATTCACTCCCAAACCGATTGCAACTTGTTCAATTTATTTGGCACTGACCAAAGCAGAAAATGATACATTGTTGAATTTTAGTCCTGGTTGTAAACAAAAGTCACATGAATAAGAGCACGTACTGACTGGACAGCTTTTATGACATTTTGCAACCAAACGTCCACAACAATGCTGTGTGCTGGGCTAAATAATTTTTTACCAGCTGATACCTCATGAAGAGCTCCTACAATTTAATTCCTCCGTTATGCACATCTTGCTTCCTATAACGAGAAGAAGCAGGTATGCTTGAGTATTCTGTCCTTTGGAATGAAAGACTTGAGTACATTTCTTTAACATAGCCAGAATTACATTGGTTTGATAACTGATGTATCAAGTTATGGGTCACTTCTTGTAATGTCACTGCCCATGTTTGGTTACATGTCTTTGGTCCGGGCTACGTTCACACACCCTAGGGCTGTTGAACAAGTGTGAACACTGGCATCCGAACCCTGATGTGCACCAAACAAGCAACCCCCTTATAAAGGAACTGTGGTGCAGTTTGATGCTTGTATGAAAGCTGCACAGACCAAAGATGCGTAAACAAACCAAACACACTGTTTAGTTTCAAGTTCTGTAAGTTTTAGTGGTCACTGCACATTGTATGGACCAGAAGATCCAGGGTTCAAATCCCACCTCTGCCAAGCTACCACTGTTGGGTGGCCCTTAACCCAAAACTGTTTGGATTTTAAGGTCGTATCAGTTGTAAGTTGCTCTGCATAAGGGCGTCTGCTAAATGACATAAATGTAAAAAAAATGTATAAGAAACTATGACCTAAAGCATTATCAGATTTTCACAAAAGTCCTAAACGTGGGTAGTCATTGCTCAGTCATTTATTAATTCAGGAAAATGAACGAATATTACATAGCCATGACTGGGAAAAGTATGTGAATGTCTAAAGGGTTCAGAAACCTTCAAGCACCACTGTATGTTCACTTGAAGATGGTCAAAAGTGTTTGAAAGTTTAAACATTAAATAAAAAGTGTTCTTCTGCCGTATGAATGGGTCTGATATACATAGCCTGTACAATGTCAGAAAACAAACATTAGACAGGGACAGAAAGTCTCAGACACTCATACAATAACATACTGTCCAACCGAGACGAATACAGTCTGACTTTAGAGACCAAAATAAACTGAAGACTCTCAAATACATCAGTACCCACACATCCACAGAGGGATAAAAACACACTAAAATGGCTGTCTAAATATAGATGTACTGTATTTGTATGCAGATAAAGGAAAATTCGTACAGAATTATGCACATGTACCTCCAAAGGCTTATAAACAGCCATGTAATGAATGTTTGTTACTCTGCTTCCTAATTTCATGGATTTCTCATTCTCCCTACCATTCACACCCTAAAACACAGATCTGCTCAGTCGTGGGAGCTTTCTGGTAAAGTTGGTTAGGCTAGAGCATGTCACTGGGTTAATACCTGATTGTGCTTGTTTCTTGGCCAACTTAATCCCGATCGGACAAAAGACACCACTGATCCATTTAATGCCATTTGATCTTATCTTAAGGTTCTTAGTTTCCCGGTTACATTCTTCAACTTTCTACCTGTAAACATACACACTGTAGCTGTTGTTTCTGACTTTGGAGAAACCAGCAACACACCGCCACTGCCGCCTCACACCTGTTAGGAACGTATAAGGCTTACAAGCAGATCAGAAGTCATGTTAAATATGTCTATCATGAAGACTTAAGTACTCTTTATCTATTAGCTCCAGTTACATACATCTGGAAAATATTCTTGAAAGAACCATTCTGGAGGAAAATGGATTCTTCCATACAGTGGTGCTTGATATGGTTGTATGCCCTTTAGAATTTATTGAATTTCTGCATAAATATGGCTGAAAACATCATATTTACACTCAAGTATTAAAAGTAGATGAGGAGAACCCAATTAAATAAATGACACTTGTACTTATTGAGGAGGATGATCAAATATTATATGTGAGTGGCCAAAGTCTAGGATTAGCAGTTCATTTGAAGGTGAAATTAGAACCCAGTGTTTACAGTCAGTGGTATAACAATCAGTTTGAGTGGGCACCCTGTTCTATTTAAGCAACAGGGATCTGGCAAAGCTTGTGGAAGTGTATCATTTAACTAAGGAGGTTTTTGTAGGACCCAAAAAGGAGTTTTTTAGGGGGTCACACCAGACACTGAAAGTAAAGTTTAACATACTTGTGCTACTCACAGATATATTGGATGATTTTTCTCCACAAAGAAATGGCCATGTATAACATTTTTGTCACTTATTTAATTGTTATTTTTATCTAGGACCCTTTGTAGATTACAATCGTTTCCCAAACAATCTTTTATTGCAGGAGAGTCAGCTCGACATCTTACTCAAAGATGGAGAGCGAAAAAGACAAAGACAAAAGACAGAAACAGAAGAAGATGGATATAACGAGATTGAAATGATCCTTAATTCAATTCAGGGTTGTGTGAGGCCCTAACCGGCAGCACAGGGCACAAGCAGAGAATCTATCCTAGACGGGGTGCATAGACATGCACACACTCACTTGGGGATACTTTAGAGACACCCGTTAACCTGACCTATGTTTTTGGAATGAGGAAGGGAATGAACAGATATGGGAGAACATGCAAACTCCACAAAGGTGGAGTCCGGGTCTCTGGAGCTGTAAGGCGACAGCGCTAACCGCTTACACGACCGTGCCGCCTCCACAGTGTCCAATACCCTCTAATTCCACATGCTTCAGCCACCAGACAGTCCAGCAGTCTGTGCTCCTTTTCATTTGCTAGCTGGCTCCAGCTACTGGTACATTCTGTTGTGGTTTGCACGTACAGTAGCTAGGAACTTCAGAGCTAAAAACTTGCAGTGGTTCTTGAAAGATGGTGAACCCTTTAGAATTTTCTAGATTTCTGAATAAATATGACCTAAAACATCATCAGATTTTCACACAAGTCCTAAAAGTTGATAAAGAGAACCCAGTTAAACAAATGAGACAAAAATATTATACTTGGTCATTTATTTATTGAGGAAAATGATCCAATATTACATATTAGTGAGTGGCAAAAGTATGTGAACCTTTGCTTTCGGTATCTGGTGTGATGTTCCTTAATCATTCATTGGTAGAACGACTTGTGTGCTTAGGGTCGTTGTCTTGCTGCAGGACCCACCTTCTCTTGAAATTCAGTTCATGGACAGATGTCCTGACATTTTCCTTTATTCCAGAATTCGGAATTCATTGTTCCATCAATGATGGCAAGCCATTCTGGACTAGATGCAGCAAAACAGGCCCAAACCATGATACTACCACCACCATGTTTCACAGATGGAATAAGGTTCTTGTGCTGGATTGCAGTGTTTTCCTTCCTCCAAACATAACGCTTTTCTTTTAAACCAAAAAGTTTTATTTTTGATTCATCCGTCCACAAAACATTCTTCCAATAGCCTTCTGGCTTGTCCACGTGATCTTTAGCAAACTGCAGACGAGCAGAAATGTTCTTTTTGGAGAGCAGTGGCTTTCTCCTTGCAACCCTGCCATGCACACCATTGTTGTTCAGTGTTCTTCTGATGGTGGACTCATGAACATTAACATTAGCCAGTGTGAGAGAGGCCTTCATCTCGAAATGCCAAAAAGCTATACAGCATGTTGTAAACACAACATTTCTGAGTTCGCATCTAACGAAGCACGCTCCAATCCCCGGTTGTGTTCTTGCTCCGCCCATATTATCAAGGATGCACCAGAGCAGACTTGTGCGTACTTTGACAGCAAAATATCCCACAATGCATTGTCAGCTAGGTACTGGCGGATGAGAGGACTTCCAACTGGATGTATAATTGTCAAAGTACTAGGGTTATTGTGTCACGGAATTAAGTTAAGATTTTTTAGTAGAGAATGTAGTTGTTTAAAATTTAACTATGTGGTCAGTTTATCAAGATGGAACTTGCCAAGTCCAGACCAGGAAGTACGCAAGTCCGAACTTTGCGTACTTTGTATTGAGAAATGCCCAATATTAAACAAAAAAAAAAAGCCTAAATCTGTAACTGGTAATGTCCAGTCAATGACCATTTCGATCAATGACCTGTTTCACAGAACCTAATGCAGAACATAAGTAACTACTACTCTGTAATTCTAATTAACTTTACAATTTGTGCCTTGTGAGCTTCTTTTCTACCATTGTGTTTTGATGTGTATTCATTTAATTTACTAAATGCAACCAAAAATGTCTTTTGTTACAATGAGTTTTGCACCCTAGATTTACTTTTTGCAATGTAAAGTTTCCTTACCGTCTCAAGGTTCTGAACGCAAACGTGATTTTGTTTATGACATGCATTGCTGAGGATGAACCATTTGACTTTATGGCTGTGTGAGAAATGCGAGCGAGCAAAAGTTCACAGAACAGATGGTCTGCAGGTTGCAGAAGGAAATATTGGTTTCACAGCAGAAGAAAGATGAAGTTACTATTTCTTTCCTCCTTTGTCTGCAGTTTTACATGCTGTCTTTAACCTTTGCTGGAAAGATTTTATACCAACAATTACGCGTTAAATCATACAAAACATAGAATGACCAAGTTGCAGTTAAGGGCCATTCATAGTCAGTTTACTAACGTTCATAATATAAAGCAAATATGTATGGGATCTGTTTAAACACACAGTGGCACTAGAATCATTTGTATTAAACACCTCGGTGACTCTCAATATACAGTGGGGCAAAAAAGTACTTAGTCAGCCACTGATTGTGCAAGTCCTCCCACTAAATGAGAGAGGTCTGTAATTTATCATAGCTACACTTCAACTATGAGAGACAAAATGAGAAAAAAATCCAGGAAATCACATTGTAGGATTTTTAAAGAATTTAATTGTAAATTATGGTGGAAAATAAGTATTTGGTCAATAACAAAAGTTCGAATCAATACTTTGTAACATAACTTTTTCTTGCCGATGACAGAGGTCAAACGTTTCCTGTAAGTCTTCACCAGGTTTGCACACACTGTAGCTGGTATTTTGGCCCATTCCTCCATGCAGATCTCCTCTAGAGCAGTGATGTTCCCCCCAACCATTTGTGGTGTCCATAAAACTGTAACAGCATTTGGAATCCATGGAGAACAGACCACTGCAGTGCAACGAGGTGGAGTTTCCAACCAAGTGCCTAAGTCGAGGACAAGGACCTTTAAAAGGAAATTCTGACATACCATATGCAGATGTATTTTGGTCACTCCTATGATACGGTCCCATTCATGTTCCTAGACATGGATATTTGCACCAGAGATTAAATTTAAGCCAAATGTGCAGCGACGTCGAAATTTCAGACAGCTAGGAATAAAAGTTGCATTTTCAAAGGTCAGATCTTAACTATTTAAGTCATTTGTCTTTCTGAAGAAAGTTTTCACTTTCTTGGAAAAGAACACAAGTTTTGCACTGGAATTGAATTGGAAATGGAAAAAAATGTGGATTGGCCCATCACTAGTATACAGTGGGGTAAAAAAGTATTTAGTCAGTCACTGATTGTGCAAGTTCTCCGACTTAGAAAGATGAGAGAGGTCTGTAATTTTCATCATAGGTACACTTCAACTATGAGAGACAAAATGAGAAAAAAAACCAGGAAATCACATTGTAGGATTTTTAAAGAATTTAATTGTAAATTATGGTGAAAAATAAGTGTTTGGTCAATGAATTTGGTTCAACTCAATACTTTGTAACAATCTTTGTTGGCAATAACTGAGGTCAAACATTTCCTGTAAGTTTACACCAGGTTGGCACACACTGTAGCTGGTATTGTGGCCCATTCCTCCATGCAGATCTCCTCTAGAACAGTGATGTTTTGGGGCAACACGGACTTTCAACTCCCTCCACATATTTTCTATGGGGCTGAGGTCTGGAGACTGGCTAGGCCACTCCAGGACCTTGAAATGCTTTTTACGGAGCCACTCCTTTGCTGCCCGAGCAGTGTGTTTGGGATCATTATCATGCTGGAAGACCCAGACACGGATCAGTCGTCCTGTTCCCTTTGCAGAAAAACAGCCCCAAAGCATGATGTTTCCACCTCCATGCTTCACAGTAGGTATGGTGCAACTTAGCATTCTTCTTCCTCCAAACACGACGAGTTGAGTTTTTATCAAAAAGTTCTATTTTGGTTTCATCTGACCACATGATATTCTCCCAATCCTCTTCTGGATCATCCATATGCTATATAAACTATACCCATCGTAAATTGGAGACTACCTCAGTTTACTCAGTTCCTGAGATGATCCCAGTGTTGCCTCGATTTCAAGTTCCAATCGATGCCCCACGGCATATTTCCCAGTAAACACAGACTGGCCACTCAACATGTGGTCACTTTGACACAGTCTGTATTGACAGCTCATCACTCATTAAACATCCAAGTAATGCCACAGCTGTGCCCGTCCTCTCACACACATTACATTACTGCATGGCTGCTAACCCTGTGCCAACTTGCTCACGTCTGCACCCTCCCAAAATACTAATAAATCTTAGGGGCTAACTTAAACATCCAGTTTTAGGCTGCTGGAGGGTGAGTTGCTGCTGCTGATCTGCACAGACCTCCCACCATGCCTCGTACTTGATAGTTCAGCGGCTTATTTGTAGTTTGCCAGATAGATCATGGTTATTTTACCTTCTGTAACACGTTAGTAAGCAGTGGCCCAAATGTGACTTATATAATGTAACGACAAAGTTGCATGTGGAATCTATAAAAATGTAAATGATGGGCTTTATTTCACTGTCACTTGTACACCAACATGCCACCATAACAGTATATATAGCATCCAGTGTGCAGCCAAACATGCTGCAGTTACAACTAATAACATGGGTATTTTATAGAGTTTGTCCACTCTTAACTGCTATAGTCGTCTTTACTCCTCAGAAAAGGCTTTTCACTAGATTTTGGAACATGACTGTGAGGTGAGCAACTAATGCTGGAAAATAATGGCTCACAATTGGCATTCAAATTCCCCTCAAAGGTGTCTGAGTTGAGGTCAGGGCTATGTGCGGATTATCAAAGTTGGCAAACCATTTCATCATGGACTTTGTTTTAGGAGGGCAGGGGAGAAAGTTGATGAACTGATTGGTTGGGCGCTGGAAGGCTATGAAAGTGTTTTATTAAGTCACTGAAGTGTTCAATACGACCCATTCTACTGGAACTGTTTGGCTGTGGAGATTCCATGCCTGTATGCTTCATATTATGGACTTGTTAGCAATGTGGAAATAGCACATCGCTAAATAGAACCGGGTGGCAATGCTATGCCACCCGCATAATGTTCGTGAAGGGTGTGATACAAAATGGCAAAACAATTAATTGTGCGGGCAGAGCTCCTGTGGCTTGGATATAGGAGCCAGCTGCTCTAAACAATGGTTCCTAGTCATTATTTATATAGTGCTTTTTTGTTTTGTTTTTTAAAACAATAGAGCATTGTCTCAAAGCAGCTTAACCAATATCTACACCCAAAGCTCCAACTGAGCAAGCCTAGGGCGACAGTGGCAAGGAAAAAAACTCCTTAAATGTTATAAGGAAGAAACCTTAGGAGGCCCAAGACTCAAAAAGGGACCCATTCTTGGTAGGGTTGGGAATCGAACTGCTGTAATTTCACAACTGCTGCAATTTCAGCAGCAGAGAACTTAAAAGTAGTAACTGAGAGAAGTTTGGTGTTCCTAGGTCACCTCTGACTGCACCCAATGAACTCTGGGATAGGCTTTGGGCCCCTGCCATGACTCCTACTAGGATAAGCTGGGGTAAAACTGAATGCTTTGCTAGTGTGGTGGGAATACATGTTTTTCTCTCTGGATAAATTTACTCCAGTTAAAAGAACTCTCACATTTCAGATGAAGAATTAACCTTTGTTACCCATCATTTTCAAAAAGATTGTATCAAAAAAGTGTTCATTAAATCCCAGTTAGTGCCTCTCCTGCTGCATGTGAATGTGAGTTATTAGTTAAAGTCTGGAGGCCACATGCATTTGCGCTCATTATATCTCCTGCAGCAGCTTGCCTGGATACGGGCAAAAGCCTTGACGGGCGTGATCATGACAGAGGCTGTTACCAGGCAACAGCTCCCCCTTTTAAAAGGCAGCATTTGCTAGTTGGTAGCGTTCTGGAACAAACAACTGTAAGGGGGTTGTAAAGTGACCAGATGTTTCTGGGACTTGGATGCCTCTCCTGTTCACCCACCTTCTCCCCAAACCTCACATTGCCTTCTAAAATTACTGCATCTCACCTTAGCTTAATTAATCTCTTTACAAAATGAAAGAATGCTGAATTGAAATTGTGGCTTTGCTGGAATGTGTACTTGTGCTTACAGGAGTGTGAATTTTCGTTATGTTTGGTGGAGCAAACCAATAGTTTTGACCCACTGATATTCCCCATGACCTGGTGTGCATGCACTATATAGCCAAAAGTTTCTGAACACCCTGAAACTGCACACAAAACAACAAATGCGTACCTATTTGCTGCTAAGGTGGCTTTACACCAGGTTTTGGAACATCATTGTGATGACAGGTCACTGATGCAGGACAACTTTGGCCTAGAATTAAGTAAATTCAAATTTTTCTTTAGCACTTTTTAAGAGTGCATTGTCTCAAGGCAGCTTTACAGCTCTATAGGCCGACAGCCCAAGTTGAGCAAGCCTATGGTGACAGTGGCAAGGAAAATTTCCCTAAATGTGGTGAGGAAAAGAAAGCTTGGGAGGACCAAGACTCAAAAAGGGACCCAACCTCCATGTTCAGTGTAGATTTTATATGTAAGAAATAAACAAATCTACATAAATAATACATTTATAATGACAACCCTAGACAGGGCATAGAATATAAATTATAATATTAAAATAAATATAATTTAAGAAAATATAGTAATCGCCTCACAGCGTGAAGGTACTGCAATCAATCCCCAGCTGCTGTGGTCTTGGTCCTCTCTGTGTGGAGTTTGTCCTCCCCATGTTCATGTAGGTTTACTCCGTGTACTCCAGTTTCCTCTCACAGTCCAAGTTGTTTTTTAGGTTAACTGGTGTCTCTAAGTTCCCCTAGTGTGTGAGTCTGTGCCCTCCAAGGATTGGAGCTCTGTCTAGGGTTGTTCCTGCCTTGAGCTCTATGCAGGCGGCTAGGCACCGGCTCTCCCATGACCTTTTCAGGAATAAGTTGACAAGAAAGTGAATGAATGAATGAATGGTTCCTTATGGACTATGTTTGATGAAGTTTCTTGTTGAGTGGATGGAAACCTCCATACACAGACTGTTCTATTGAGAGTCAGTGAGGTGTTTAAGACAACCCATTCAGTTTGTCTATAGAGATTTCATGACTGTATGCATCATATTATAAACCTGTTAGCAGTCAATGTTGTGGAAATTACAGTGACCACTAATTAGAAGGGCTGTCTCCATACTTCTGTTCAAGTAGTCTGTGTAGCGACTAGTTACTATGGGGAGGCAGCTCATTGTAGTTTAGTTTGGCACATTGTGACTCCTAGACAAAATTCCAGTGTGGTTTATTTCCAGCGCTGACTGGCATCAAAGAAAACCCATACCAGTTTTTCCCACAAGTGGCAAATCTATGGCGTGTTGGTGACAAATGAAAGTGGCCCAGCTATTAGAGCAGTGATTGATGAAAATGTTTTAAAGCAGAACTAGACATTGCAAATATGGGAAGGGAAGTGACTTTCGTAGGGTGATCATATATCCTTTTTTTGGACTTGGAATTTAGCTTTGCTTTCACGTTGACTTTTGCTTTTTACAGTCACTGTGCACTATGTGCGTCCTTGCATTACTTTGACTCTTCTCCTTGTGTGCTGCATTCTTGAATGCAGTTGTTCAGTTATAACCCCAAATCAGAAAAAGAAAAATATGTAAATCTGAACACTGTTTTTAGACATTTCAGTAATTTTCTCAGACAATTGTTGACTGGAGAAACTGGAGATCCTCTGCCCATCTTTGCTCCTCAAAGACTCTCTTCATGGATGTTGCTTTTGTATCAAATCATGATTACAATCACCCATTAAAATCACCTGCTTGAAATTAGAAAATGTACTTTTTTACCTCATTGCTAGCCCTAAATTTCCAAATGTGTTACAGATCTGAAATTCTGGAATGGATATTTATTAACGGATGAAATGTTGACCATACAAAATATGAAAGTTTGTGGTCATACTGTCTGCAAATATATATATATATATATATATTAAATATAGAACACTAGGTTGTTTTTTGTTGGTTTTATGGTCACCCTAGGTTAAGGGTCTTGTTCGTATGGCTAACTGGCAGATTTAAACTCCTTTTTGACAATTACTATAGAGAATTATCCTCTGAGAAACCAATCTCCCTGTCATATATTATCATATTTTAACATGCATTGCTGAAGTGCATAGACTTCCAATGATGGCTAGCTATTCCACAGATCTAGATGTTGATTTATCACTCAAACTTGCACAACACACCATCTAACCTAACTATACTAACTAAGTAGAGTGGCGATCGCACCTTACCTTACAAAGCTAGGATGTTAATAACATTAGCATTTCACTTGCTACATTTACAGCATTTAGCAGATGCCCTTATCCAGAGCGACTTACAATTGATACAGTCTTACAATCCAAGCAATTGTGGGTTAAGGACTTTGCTCAAGGACCCAACAGTGGCAGCTTGGCAGAGTTGGGATTTGAACCCTGGACCTTTTGGTCCATAGTCCACGCTTGCTAATAAGAATGATCCTAAAAACAATGTGATTAGTAGAAAAAGAAGAATTACATTTGATTACAGGAATTGGTACTTACAGACAGATTTCACTGCCATTCATTCCAGAATGTCATAAAAAACTTAGCGTTTTGCATTAGCATTCATGCCCCCCTGTGGGGTTTCCAGGCAAGTCATTATATAGAGAGCTACAGAAAGAGCCTCGTTAACCATAACCCTTTAATTAAATGCAGATCAGGATTTAATTTTTGAATTGAGCAGAGAGGGAGTCTGTCCAGAAAGCAAACTAACAGGGTCCTCAAGGGGGAACAGAATAATCTTCAGTATAATGTATTGTTGACTGGTATGAGAAACTCTATAACTGGCCTAAACTGAGTGACTAGATTAATTACAGACATCCTTAAACACACGGGCGTAGGATTCATGTCAACTTTGAGGGTGAGACGCTGCTGACACCTCCCAATTTAGCATATCATATGAGTAGTGTTTTATGTTAAATAAATAAGCTTATGTTTAATAGGATTTGCTATCCAGGGAATGCCAAAAATTGGTGGTTAATATGATAAAAACACCATACCTTGAATGTGTGTGTGTATATGTGTGTATATATATATACATAAAGCTCATTTTATAATGGTGTTAAAATCTCATGTAACTTAGTGAGTAATGGGTTGAAAAGTGCAAAGTAAAAGCAAAACACTTACTCTATTGGTGAACTCTGGGCGCTAGCATAGCTGCTAATGCTAACTGCAGCCTGTGTTGCCTTTCAGTTGGCTGTAATCGTCAACCATTTTAGGACCCATGGAGACTTATTTGCACTAAGAATACAGTTCTGTAGATGCAAAAATAAATAAACACGATAAGTACAGTGCAGATCTTTTATAAAGAGCTATTGTGAGAATCACTGAATCACAGAATCGTGGATCATGAATTGTGAATCGAGTTTCAGCTGGAACGTGTCGCACGGCTCAACTCATAAAAGTTTAAGCAAGTGCACCGAGTACCAAGCAAACGACGGAATCCGAGACACGTTTTTCGAGTCAAAATCTATCAAGAACCGAATTCGACGTGTTCCCAGGTGGTCAAGAACCGAGGTACTGCCGTATATTCACAAAACATATGCCTGTGCTTAAACATGTGCTTTTGTCTTGTACTTACACAGTGCAGACCGCAAGGTAATCTCCAATTCGCTTCTTTCCACTGTCCCCCTCCCAACTCGGAGGCCCACAAACACACATGACATAAAAGACTGTAGAACCCGTGTCAGCTATGCCTAATTTTCCACCCCTTGGCCATTATATCCACAACCCACAGAACGACTTCTTCAGGAAGTGAAGCTCGATTTGGTGGGGCCCTTACGCTAGGGAGTGTTGCTTAATGAGTTTGGGACAATAGCTGCAGGGAGGTGGTTTTGTTATAAAGGGCCTCACCAGGCTTCCATAATTTCGTCCCCTGGAGAGGCTGAAGCTTCAGGGCGCAATAAGCTCCGTGAGAGGTGGTAAAAGGAGCCGTACACATTGGTTAATCAGTCCAGACTGGGGCTTGATGTTGAGCTTAGAGTCAAGAAGGGTCTGGTTCTGATTTTTGTTTTCTTTTTTTTTAATGTAAAATGAGTGCAGGAAGTGTATTTACGGACCTTCCACGTCCATTAGGACAAGCCAGATCACTTGAGGACTTGTTTTCATATCTGTTTGCATAATTTGGACAGTTAGGGGATCATTGCGAATACTATTCATATTTATTGTCAAATTTTATTTGGTGTTTTCCATAAATTAATCTCTTTGGTCCTTTTCAATTCCACAGTCACTCGGCATTCTCCGACATGTGCTGGACCGAGGAAGAGCCAAGGAAGGAGGACCACAGGTCAGAGTGAATTCAGACAACCCACGACCAGAAAACCACTTTTTACCAGTAGACTTCAGAAATTCGAGACTTCAGCACCTGGAACAACTGATGGGAACCGTGTTAGAGGTAAGAACCAGCAACAACAGGTCCTAAATTCAAACCCCAGGCTCAGTGTGAGTCACAGTGATGCTTTAAAGTTGGTGAACCTTTTAGAATGTTCTAGAATTCCGCCTAAATATGACCTAAAACCAGATCAGATTTTCACCTAAAAGTAGATCAACGGAACACAGTTAAACAAATGAGACAAAAATATAATGCACATCGATTTATTGAGGAAAATGATCCAAAACTACATATCAGTATATGAAAAGTATGTGAACCTTTGCTTTTCATCTGGTGTGACCCGATTTGTTCAGCAATAACTGTAACTAAAGGTTTCCAGTAACTGTTGTTCAGTCCTGCACATTGGCTTAGAGGAATTTTAGCCCATTCTTCCATAAAGAACAGCTTCAGTCCCAAAATGTTTCAGGGTCTGCTTCCACTTTTCTATTGGATTGAAGTCAGAACTTTGACTTGGCCATTCCAAAACGTTGATATTGTTTCTATTTAAGCGTCCTTTAGTAGAATAAATTGTGTGCTTAGGGTTAGTTTGGGAGAGCAGTGGCTTTCTCGACCCTACCATGCACCACACTGCTGTTCAGTGTTCTCCCGGTGGTGTACGCATGAACATGAGAACGGCCTTTAGTTGCTTAGAAGTTACTGAGTTCCTTTTTCCTTGAGGACTACTACACACCTCAACGGGTGTCCAATGGTATTGAATTTCCTCCATTTATGCGCAGTCTGTCTGACTGTGGAATGGTGGAGTCCAGACTCTTTAGAGACGGTTTTGTCACCTTTCCCAGCCTTTTGTGCATCAGTAACTTTCCTTTCGGAAAGCTTCTTTGTTCATCCCATGATGTATTTGCACAAACGCGTGTTTTGAATCTCTGATGGATCCCTGTTCTGTCTGACATAATAGTGCGCCCACTCACAATTGGTTGCCACTGATTGAAAATACCTGACCCTAATTTTGCCTTACAATTAGTAAATCTGCGTCCAGACAGAAGGAGCAGACACTCAAAATTTAGTGGATGATCCGGGGGGTATTTCAGAAAGCAGGTTTACTGAACACTCAGTTAGTTGACTCAGGGTTTACAGAAACTGTAGGTTTTTGGTTTCACAAAGCAAGCTCAGTTCAAGTTCAACTAACCCTGAGTTTCTCACATCGAAGCACAAAAGCTACGGAGAAATCTCCATCGGGAGAGGCTGATCAGACCCCGCTTTAATGTTTCATCCTTCCCTGATGATTATCTGTGTGAGCCTTACCATTTTTCAGCACAGTTAATAATTTCTATTAACAATCTATATAAACAATATGACACATCGTGGACATGCCCCGAGTTCAGAGCAAATTCTTTGGGTTTTGCTATGTGTTTGCCAAGGGGAGTTTTCTATACAAAATCAGTGATGCTGAGCATATTTCTAAAGCAACCGTCTGTCAGGCTGTCAGAAATGTGACGCTTGCTTATCATTAAAACAGTTAATATAAACCTTTGTGGTGTTCCAAAGTCACAGAGCCACAAGCCTGATCAAAGAAGAATCAGTCTAAGGAATAAGTCATTTATTTAGTATGAAGCTTTGAGACTTGAATCAGTTAATATGATTTTAATGTTAATATGATTTTAGGGTTTCCAAGTGTGATTGGCTGCATAGATGGCACTCTTTGCTAAATGAAAGAGATTAAGTGAATTGAAGAGATTTTTCATGAGTGTACAGTGAGTGCTAGGTTTGGCCATGGTGAATATATACAGTACATACAGTGGGGCACAACAGTATTTGGTCAGCCACTGATTGTGCAAGTTCTCCTACTTAGAAAGATGAGAGAGGTCTGTAATTTTCATCATAGCTACACTTCAACTATGGAAGACAAAATGAGAAAAAAAAATCCATGAAATCACATTGTAGGAATTTTTAAGAACTTAATTGTAAATTATGGTGGAAAATAAGTATTTGGTCAATATCAAAAGTTCAACTTAATACTTTGTAACATTACCTTTGTTGGCAATGACAGAGGTCAAACGTTTCCTGTAAGTCTTCACCAGGTTTGCACACACTGTAGCTGGTATTTTGGCCCATGCCTCCATACAGATCTCCTCTAGAGCAGTGATGTTTTGGGGCAACACAGACTTTCAACTCCTTCCACACATTTTCTATGGGGTTGAGGTCTGGAGACTGGCTAGGCCACTCCAGGACCTTGAAATACTTTTCCCGGAGCCACTCCTTCGTTGCCTGAGTGGTGTGTTTGGGATCATTGTCATGCTGGAAGACCCAGCCACATTCCATCTTCAATGCTCTCACTGATGGAAGGAGGTTTTGGCTTAAAATGTCACAATACATGGCCCCGTTCATTCTTCCCTTAACACTTCCCTTGGTTTCATCTGACCACTTGATATGCTTCCAATCCTCTTCTGGATTATCCATACGCTCTCTGGCAAGCTTCAGATGGGCCTGGACATGTACTGGCTTAAGCAGGGGGACACGTCTGGCACTGCAGGATCTGAGTCTCTCTCGGTGTAGTGTGTTACTGATGGTAGCCTTTGTTACTTTGGTCCCAGCTCTCTGAAGGTCATTCATCAGGTCCCTCCGTGTAGTTCTGACATTTTTGCTCACCGTTCTCATGATCATTTTGACCCCACGGGATGACATCTTGTGTGGGCCCCCAGATTGAGGGAGATTATTACATTTCTTCCTGGTGTCCTTCGACAGCTCTTTGGTCTTGGCCATGGTTGAGTTTGGAGTCTGACTGTTTGAGGCTGTGGACAGGTGTCTTTTATACAGAGAACGATGTCAAACAGGTGCCATTAATACTGGTAATGAGTGGAGGACAGAAGAGCTTCTTAAAGAAGTTGTTACAGGTCTGTGAGAGCCAGAAATCTTGCTTGTTTGTGGGTGACCAAGTACTTATTTTCCACCATGATTTACAATTAAATTAAATTAAAAAATCCTACAATGTGATTTCCTGGATTTTTTTTCTCATTTTGTCTCTCATAGTTGAAGTGTAGCTATGATGAAAATTACAGACCTCTCTCATCTTTCTTAGTAGGAGAACTTGCACAATCAATGGCTGACTGAATACTTTTTGCCCCAATGTATAACCATACCCTCTCATAATCAATATTTAGTTCCTTTTGCAACTGATAATTTGAACTGTATCCTTGTATTATCTATCATAGGAGAGCTTAATAATTACAGACAGAAGGTATCCCTGCCAGCCCTGTTGGCTGACCCCTTACCCTGATCCTGAGCCTGGCCCACAGCAATGTTTATAACTTGGCTCACTGCAGGACATGAGCCAGGGTAGAGATGACCATTGGGGATCTCAATGACTGGTGATCAGACAATGTCCCACTCATCCAGTGACCAATCCTGATATCAATCCTGACCACATCGCTGATACACGAGATGGACGAGCAGTGAGAGACACAATCAGCTACCATCATTTCTGATTAGCCTATCACCTCCGCAGTGTCAAATAAAAACAATATGCCTGTCTTTTTATTAAGTCTTCTTTATTTCCTGCAAGTACAAATGCAGTGCAGAGGTTAATATCTTTTATGTTCTTCAATCAAGTAAAATCATCCACCTGTGGGCACCGCATCCACTTTTCATTGATGTTCCAGCAGTTGTATTTCCATTATTGTCTTTTATATCTGCAGCCTCATGTGGTCCATTTCTAAATTAGATTTTTCAATTAGTTTCTAAAAATACACCTTTTACAAGGACCTACAGGAACACAAAGAAATGACATTGAATAGCATAGTGCTCGGTCTATGTCATGGGCCAATTCCGAACCACATCTTACTGAGGTACATTGTGTTGTGGAGGTGGATGGACCTTCTTCCCCATTGTAATTTCCAGCAGCACTCTGTATGATCAACTGTTAGATGTGATTTTCAAGGTGTAAACCTCACTAGGCCTCTCTGTATCTTCCCTCTCTGTGGCAGCTGACAAGTCTTCCTCATTACCTTCCTGCAATACAAATGAACAATTTTCTGTGGAGTACTGAAAGTACTTACACCTGCATCAGGTCTGTTATGGCTCCACCCGATTAGACCAACAGTAACTGGTAGAAAATGGAGAAGACTAGACAGTTAATTTATAAGTTTACCTAATTTTACTAATTGAAACAATTTTCAGTTATTACTTACGCCATTGACCCGGGCAGCATTTCTTTTGTTTTGGCCATGCCAGCTCACTTTCTTTTGCTACTGTATTTTTTTTTTTTCCCTATATGCTCATATATGCACCTATTTCTAACTCCACTGAGGTGAAGTGTGGAGGCTCGAGCCCTTTTTTTCTCCCATTGCCATGCTGATTCGTCTTGCCTGCGTTCCATGGATGAGGGCTTTGCATCTCCTCATGCACGAGCTTTACTCAGGGTTAAAGCAACTCGGAGACGACTGAACTAAACGTTATCCCCTGTTCTGAAACCGAAAACTCTGAGTTTGACAGTACAGAGTTAGTCAACCCAGAGTTCAGATTTGAACTCAGTTTGTTAAACCTGCTTTCTGAAATACCCCAATGGATAACTCTATATCAGTCATAACAATCCTCATACCTATGATCGGTTTTAATCCTGGCTGGGCTAAAAGTTCACAAGCTCTGTTATACTGGCATTGTATAAATTCATCTCTTACTCAGCCTCCAGCAAATAGTTGCCCAGGACTCTTCACTGCAACCAAAACGGTCGCAAATGCAATAATATTTTGAAAAAATTTATTTCTATAGGGCTTTTTACAATGGAGCATTGTCTCAAAGCAACTTTAAAATTTTAGATTATCTCCAAATATCTACGTCCCTCCCAAATTGAGCAAGCCTAGGGCGACAGTGGCAAGGAAAAACTCCCTAAGCGTTATGAGGAAGAAACCTTGGGAGGACCAAGACTCAACAAGGGACCTAACCTCCTTGGGCGGCGTAGATAATAAATTAAGAATGAAACTAATTTATCTAAACTAATAAGTCTTAGAGTGATATTTCAAGTAAAATGTAAAATATGCACATTGGCATTAAGTAGTCCGATACATACGTCACTCCGGGATCCTGAGTCTAAGCAAGAAAGTCCTTGGGGGCACAACCAGAGGAGGGAGAGAGCCACCGTGCCCCGGCGTAGCCCAGGCATGGTGGGACCGGAGCCGATGAAGAAAACAGCCTGAGCAAAGCTGAAGCGGAAGAACATCATATGTGGGACCGGCACAGGAACACAGCTCGGAGAGAAAACAGAAAATGTAATTAGTTATTGATTAAGAGCACAGTGTCTATTAACAATCACTGATGCCATGTGTAGCATGAGACCCCGGCAGTATTAGCTATAGCAGCATAGCTAGAAAGAGGAGAACTGGTAGCCAACACAGCCATGAGGGATCACATGAGACATCGGCAACCCCACGGGAGGCAGAAGACAGCAACCCAACGTCACTGATCACCATAAGACTCTCTGACTATGAACCCCCAGCTCTGCTCTTAGTCTAAGGCAAGGATGCCCAAGTCAAGATCAAGAGGACCAAAGCCCAGTTCAGCCAGACCGCCCACTCGATACTTCCCGCTTAAGGACAAGGCAGGCCGGCCAGACATGACTCCAGACTTCGGCCCCAGTGACCCAAGCTATGCATCCTGGTCTAAATCTAGTTTGTATAGATAAGTATGTCTTTAGCCTAGACTTAAAAATTTGGAGAGAGTCTCGAACTAAAGTGAGAAGTTTATTCCATAGTTGGGGGGCCATGTATGAGAAAGCCTTTCCCCCTGCTGTGACTTATGCAAGTGCATAACATTTTTTTTCCATTTTCTTAAATCATTTTCATATTGTCAAGAATTAAAAAATAATATTTAAAAAATTAAACAAACTGAAATAATCGACATTGGTGAGCTTATGTCGGTTTATTGTTCTGAATGTCAATTTCGATTAGTTTTCAATGAATTGCCCAGCCCTAGTCTAGAGCCCTGTTGCCTGAGCTATTTAATGTATATATTACATTATGTTTATCTTGTATAGTATAGTATAGTATATTTATAGCAGGCACCCAACACCTATAATATAAGAACTGTATTTTAATCTGCATTGTACTCGGCATGACTTGTTGAACAATGACCTCACAACAGGGCAACAGAGAAGCCTGAGAACCTGAACAGAAAGAGTGAAGAATGGGTGGAGTTGGAAACACTAGAACCATGATCTGAGAATGACTCCTTTTTGTCAATATTCACTCACCATAAATTCACTCAAGCTTGAAGGTGTGGACTCGCACTGATATTCGGGAAAGCCGCAGATCTACAAACGATGGATAAGTTGTCTAGTCAAGACAAACACGTAACAATGTGGATTATTTTCATTGAAAGCGTCTTGACCAAGTCATCCTGAGGTCAGGGTTCCACTATTAACCACAGGCCAGTCTCCCATCGCTCAGACATGGACAGCATGGACCTGGATGGAATTGCAAATCTGGGCCACCGTGGGTGTTGGCTAGTGTCTTAGACCGCGGCATCAATCCGAGCATGTATCTACGCAGTAGTACCAAAGATTTCTTATAGATTTCTTGTACTCGCCCCCTTTAGACACACCAGTGCTTCCAAAGGGATACAGTATGCATTGTAGCACATACAGATACACGTACAGTACAACACTCGGATTCACCATATCTCTTCTCTCTGTCTTTCTCCTTTGTCCTTCCTCTCCATCTGTCCCTGCTTCTTTCTGAACTAGATGGAAGACGTACTCTCACACAAGTGAATTCTGCCAGCCACATGGGCCCAGTGACCCCACCCAGCCACTGTGCTATAAAAAGCCAATCTGTTTTGCCTTCAGAAGCCACAAAAAGGAGCAGTGCTGAGACACCGACACCAAACTCTTCCTCTGCTGCTGCCTTATTACCTCCTTTATTAATACACTGTTATTTTTACCTTCATAATGTGTTTAGTGGGAGCTCGGGTGGTGTAACTGTTTCATACACTATCTCACCGCCACAAGGACCCAGGGCCGGATTTATGAAGCTTTCTTAAGAAAAGAAAACTTGTGAAGAAGTTCTCAAATATTATTTTAAGGAAATCTTCATTGTTTTCTTATGTAGGCTATATTGCATTTTACTGCCGCAGGTAGGGGTGGGGTATTGGAAAGGACTTCATGATACATGGGTCACGATACGATTCTATAACGATACATTGTGGTATGATGCATTGTGATATTCCACGTAGTTCTATGAAAATAGAAAAACAGCAGAAATACAAGTTCTGGTGTACAATTTGAGTCATCTTAATACTTCACGTTGATAATTCAGCGGACAGATTTAGTCAGAACACTGTATTGTAACATGTACAGGAGTGGAGATTGTACCTTATGGAGATTGTAATCCAGCTCCTGGTCGGGTGTCACATTCCGGCATAAATGGCTGTGTCTGAAGGAATGAGGCCGGTCGGTGATCATCTGTGGTACCACCACAGAGACCCCTACAGAGTCCTGCAATGGACTGGTGCCCCGTACGCCTGTGCTGTGCTATCTGGGGGAAAGGTGCTGGAACCCCCAAAGCCTTGTCCAGGAAAAGTTTAAATATGTGGGGGAAATGAGATTTGTAGTTTTTAGACAGTTATTAATAAGGACTGTTTGGTTCACCATCGGCTTGGTTCATAATTTTACCCAAAGAGTCAGTTCTCTGATTCCCAATTCCTCTCAAGGAAACAAAGACAACTCGTGTAGGAAACTCCAAAAATGCCTTTGCATTAAATCAGGCAGTTTTTTACTTCAAAAGACAGAGATGTACAGTTAACCAGCTAAGTTCATTCAGCTCACCAACTGGCAGTTGTTTATCCTGAATGTTGAAATTGGGTCCACGTGGGCTATTCTCCTCTGGAAGTCCATGTAGGATACTGGGGCCAGAATGAGCTACAAGTGAGGGCAGTTTGAGAAATCATTGTGTGTTATGCCATGTAGGTCACTAATGGGGCTACGGTGGTCTATAAATGAATTGCATGAACGCAATTATCCTCCAGTCCAGTTTTTGTTCCCTTATATAAGCTAACCAGGAGCTCTTATAGACTACATGCCTTTTCGGTCTGCCTTTATAACGATGCCACTTCATCGTTCTTTGAGTGGTTCTTGGTGCACAGATGCCATCTTAAGTGCAGTGATGTTTCGTTTAGGCTGAACCAGGGAATGTTGTGGATTCTGGTTATTTCTTGTCACCTATGAACGTCAATTCCTGTTACAGATTCTGTGGCGTTTATATGATGCTCAACTGGTATTAAGGGACCCAGCGTGTGCCAAGAAAAGAACCTCCACACCATTATGCAACCACCACCATACCTAATCATTGATACAAGGCAGGGTGGATCCATGCTTTCATGTTGTTTACGCCAAATTCTGACCTACCATCCAAATGCCACAGCAGAAATCGAGACTCCTCAGACCAGACGTTTTTAAAATCTTCTATTGTCCAAAAGTCTAAAGTTAGTGGTCTTCTGCTGTTCTAGCCCATCTACTTTAGGTTTGAAGTGTTTTGTGACCAGAGGTGCTCTTTTGCATACCACAGTTGTAACGAGTGGTTATTTAAGGTACTCTTGCCTTTCTATAAGTTTGAACCAGTCTGGCCATTCTGGCATCAACAAGGCATCTTCATCCAGAGGACTGCCACTCACTGGTATGTGCCTATTTTCTCATTTTAAGACCTTTCTCTGAAAACCCAAGAGATGGCTGTGTGTGAACATCCCAGTAATTAAGCATTTTCTGAAATAGACTAGCCCATCTTTTTCTATACATCTTGCTGGGCAACCCAATTCAAGGGTTGGGTGATCAACAAGCTGTAACTTGATGAGTTGTGGCAATATAGTACTTGACATAATGTCTTTAACGTTTAAGAATAAATTTAACATTCCAGGCCACTTCACACCTTTTCACCTAAAATACAAATGAACGGTCTGTTCTGCCTTTGGTTGCCAGATTGTGGCTCTCCCTGATTAGTTAAAGAGGTCCGTTTTTCATGAAGGCAGACACCTAGTCATCCACACATTCAAGACCAAACAAAGCTTTGTTTTCTTGGAAGAACACAGTAATCAGCAGTCTGAATGCTGACATAGCTATATTTCTTGGACTGTGAACATCTCTTTTTCTTCTTCCTTTTTTTAGCTTGAATAGGGCACAGAGACCTCATTCACTGAAGCTAAATGGGACATTTGATCACAAGTAAGGATAGTACGTGGAATAAGCCCTGTATAATCATGGAACAAAAGAACATCCCAAAGAAGAGCTCTGCATAAGTCTTACTTTAAACAAGAAACATGACACTCTCCGTCTCCTTCTGTCTCTCCTCCACTCCATCTTACTAAAGTATTAGTGGCATTACAAGAAAGCCCATTTTAGGCATCATATGTCATAATTAATTCCCGTGAAATGAATGCATTTCATTCGTGTCGATGGAAAAATATAAAAATGTGTAAAGAAAGATTTTTAATGACTCAACACTGTTTGTACCTTGAGAACCTAGAATATAGGAAGCTGTAAACCACTGAGCGAAGCAAGTTTTCCTTCCTAAATTTTAACATAGTGTTTTTGTGAAGCATTACTCAATACAGGGTCACTGAGTTGACAGTTGAAAAACATATAGTATCTTGAGAAATAGTGCAGAAAGTGAGGCCTTTAAACACACATACCCTAGCCCATCGCCCCAGGACCCGGGTTTGAGTGCCTTCGTGCCGAGTCGAGCATCACATGCAGGCACGATGGGCTGTGGCTGAATAAAAAGAAACCAGTCAGGAATCATGAACAGAAAATCGTGCCATAAATAAATAAATACATAGACATGTGGTCTTGGGTGGTCCAAATGCATTTATGCGTGGGCCTTCCAAGAAAAATCGAATACAATCCAACACCCACAGGGAGCCACATGGCTTAAAAGTGGGGTAACACTGACTGTGGAAAAAAGAAATGGAATCAATACCGCTAAACCTTATAAATTGCAGGTCAAAAACACCAAAGTCTGAGACCACTAGTGAAAATGCTTCAGTCTTTGCTCATAGGTTTTCTCATTATAAATCATATAATCAGCATAACCAGTTGAGTGAAATGTTGAATTTTGAAACACATTCGAACCTGTTAATACTTTTCAGAATTGAGTAGTATTTGGTATGTTCCTCGTTGCTGTAATGTTGGCATGTGCTCGAGCTGGTATGGTCTTTGCAAGTTTGAGCCAACTCTGCAGTGTTATCCCAGAATGGTTTTACTGTAAAGCTGTGCTGAAAAATCAATACAGTAGTGTATCGCGATATTTATTTTTGCAATATGCCTCATCGATTTTCAGCACAAAATGTCCTTTTTTTTAAAGGAAGAAAAACACATTTTAAATGGGGTTTAAACTACAATTTCCACTCCTGTAGATGTTGGAGTACAGGGTTTGACTCAGTTTGTCCACTGAATTATCAGTGTGATGTGATGTATTTAGATGGCTCCTTGTACACTAACTTTTATTTCAGCTGTTTTTATATATTCGGTGAACTATGTGCAATATTGCAGTGTGCATCGTATCGCAATGTATCATGATGTAATCATATCGTGACCCATGTATCGTGAAGTCCTTTCCAATCCCCACCCCTATTGCACAGTATTCCAAAGATTTTGTGATGTTACTGAATGTCAACTGAATGTCTGCGTCTTCAAGTGCCCCCATAAATGCTCAGTGGGGTTTAGGTCAGGTGACTGTGAAGGAAAGTCCTTGACAGTCAGCACAAGTAGTTGAGTAGATTTTACGTCATTAACCTGCTGCAGTTTGAATCCTTCTCCACAAAGACCCAAACCAGCATTTTCAGTAATGGTTTCAGACTTTTGGAACCAGATACACATACATATATACACTCATTGCCAAAAAAAAACCACACACCAAGGAGGAGTTGTTGGAATCGAATGAAACTTTGTGTGAATATAATGATGATATAATATCCCCGGACTGAAAATGAGTCACCTTTCATGTTTAAGGGGGTAATAACTTCATGCTCCTGCAGATGGCATCATGAGAATGATTGGGCTGTAAATACCTGTGGGTTCTGTGATGGGATTCACAGATTGAGAAGAGGTGGTACAGTCCAGTGATTGTCTCGTTCGATGTCTGGAAAATGGGTTGCAAAGATGGTTAAGGATTACAAAAAGAAGTGATTGCATTTGGGCGTGCCAAAGGCTGTAGTGTGAAGGAAGTCGCTGGATTTGCAGGTGTATTGATGCATAAAGTCATACTAGTCTACCAGCAGTGGCACAAATCCCAGTGTACTGGAAATTATTGTCAGAATTGTTGCTGAAAGACGAAACTGACAGACAGGGACCGCCGGCATGTTTCATGGATTGAGAATAAAAATCGCTTCACTTCCAGGCAGTAATTGCTTCCTTCACAGGTCCTTCGCAACCAATTTCTGAAAGAACTACGCAGGGAACAGCATACCATGAGCATATGGAGCAGAGTGGCCCACAAGGCCTTTGCTCACTTCTCACAAGTTGCCCGGTTACAGTGGGCGAACAGACAAAAAAATTGGACTGTATATATATATATATATGTTATATATAATAATCCAGTAACTGCTTGGTTTCTGCAGTTATTGGATTATTAAGTGCATGTAAACGCACTCATTGATTGCTTCATGAACCATTTTCCTTTCAGATTCAGTTCATGGACAGATGTCCTGACATTTTCCTTTAGAATTTCTTGATATAATTCAGAATTCATCGTTCCATCCATGGTGGCAAGTCGTTCTGGCCCAGATGCAGCAAAACAGGCAAAACTCATGAAACTTCCACCACTATGTTCCACCAGTGGGATAGAGCACTTACCCTGGTATGTAGTGTTTGCTTCTGGAGTGATCTTGGTTGATTGACTGATTAATATTGATCTTAAAATCCTGCAGTCTGTACACAGTCTGTCTGATCGTAGTTTTGGTTGAGTCCAAACACTTTAGAGATGGTTATGTAATATTTTCCAGCCTGATGAACATCAACATGGAGATCCTCAGAAAGCTTTATAGTTCATCCCATGATACACTTGCACAAACGTGTTTTAAAGATCAGACTCTGATAGATCCCTGTTCTTTAAATACGACAGTGTGCCCACTCATGCCTGATTGTCATCCCAATGATTGAAAACACCAGACCAGTACCTTCACCGCTAGGCCACCACAGTCCTGCAATTTGTGCATTCAAGAGCTGTAAGAATACATAATATTTGATCCTACATGTTTGCTGTCAACTTAATTAGAATACTACACAAGTAGTGCCTTTTAGCACTTAGGTGCAGTATGTAGTAGAGATGCTGAATTACTTAATTCATTTTTTTATTCAGTAATTGGTATTACGTAGTGCATTAGCACAGCTTGGATACAGTAATTTGTTTTTGTTCTATTTGCGTAATGTATGTACTGTTTGACTGCCTCATTCGCGATAGGTAAATATAGTTTCATTCAGGAAATGCCTTGAGCTCTGTGATCTGGACCGCAGCAGGACAATGAGCTGTCCCCAAGCTCTGACAGTAAAAATGCAAAACAGAGGCCTTCAAATACACCAACGTCTTCCCACTGTACAGCAATCTTCTTCACAGAAGTTAGTGAAAGGCAGGAAGGAAAGGAGTGGGAGTGAAATGACAGGTTACATTGGAGCATGGAAGTCCGGATATTTTTTTTCCCAGAGACGATCCAGGGCTCAACATTCCTGGCACTGCCACTAGGGCAGGAAAAACAATCCTGACTCTATCCTGTCTGTGTAGCCGAGCTGAATGGATGCAGTGTGTGACGATCTGGGAGCCAGCATAGCCTGAGAAGGAGAACAGTCAACGGGCCAGTGGTCTTAAGGCAGCCACACGCGGCTAAACCAAACACTATGCCATCTGAGGAGCTTCTGTCCAGGCCCACCGCCACTGAAAACACACTCCAGAAAAGCAACAAGGCACAGGAAGAGCAAATATTTGATCGATTTAAAAGGGGTGGAGGAGAAAGAAGACAGGAGGGATGGACTGGGTGAATGACTGGGAGGAAGACAGAAATGATTAGAATTAATCACACTTTAGCAACAGATTTGTTTTTAAGACATTTTACATTGATACAGCATTGAAATTATTTACTATGTAATATAGAAATGTGAAATTAGCAACCAATGGGAGGAAACAGGAGTCCAGTTGTTAATGGATGTATACCATGAAGATGGGAAGTGTACCGTAAAACCTGAGAGTTTGACCTTTTTAGTTCAAATGACCCGATATTACATATGTGAGTGGCAAAAGTACATGAACCTCTAGGATTCGCAGTTAATGTCTGGTGTTTCCAAACAATGGGATGACAATCAGGCATGAGTGGGCACACTGTCTTATTTATAGAACAGGGATCTATCAGAGTGTTATCTTCAAAACACTTTTGTGCAAGTGTATCATGGGACGAACTATAAAGCTTTCTGAGAACCTCAATGTTGATGTTCATCAGGCTGGAAAAGATTACATAACCATCTCTAAAGAGTTTGGACTCCACCAAAACAACAGTCAGACGGACTGTGTACAGACTGCAGAATTTTAAGATCATTATTAATCGGTCAATCAACCAAGATCACTCCAGAAGCAAGGCGTGTGATGGTCTGTGAGGTCTCAAATTAACCAGGGTAACTCCTAAGCAAATAAACCCTCTCTCACATTGAGTAGTGTTAATGTTCATGAGTCCATCATCAGGAGAACACTGAACAGCAGTGGTGTGCATGGTAGAGTTGCAAGGATAAAGTCATTGCTCTCCAAAAAGATTGGGCCCTTCATGAACAATCCAGAAGGATATTGGTGAAACATCCTTTGGATGGATGACACCGAAATAGCTTTTTGGTTTAAACATGAAGTGTCTGGAGGAAAAAAAACACTACATACCAGGGTAAGTGCTCTATCCCATTGGTGAAACATGGTGGTGGAAGTTTCAGGAGTTTTACCTGTTTTGCTGCATCTGGGCCAGGATGACTTGCCACCATGGATGGAAGGATGAATTCTGAATTATACCTGGACTTGAGTAATCAGATAATGGGAAACCTCCAGGTTTACAAGACCCAGGCAATAATCGGATCTCTACTTTGCAGTCGGCCAATAATGTCATAGGGACTGTGGTGGCCTAGTGGTTAAGGTACTGGACTATGGACCAGAAGGTCTAGGGTTCAAATCCCACATCTGGCAAGCTGCCACGGTTGGGTCCTTGAGCAAGACCCTTAACTCACAATTGCTTGGATTGTAAGATTGTATCAATAGTAAGTGGCTCTGGATAAGGGCGTCTGCTAAATGCTATAAATGTAATGTAAATGTAGAAATGTGACGTAAACTTCTATTTTTAATATTAAATAATAAGATTATTCATTTTCCTGAGTATATTTTGTGTTTCAGAGTTTCCACAAAGTGTTTGATAGCTGTTTAGCAGTTTCCAGATCTCACTATAGAATAAACAAGAGACAAAATAAGTAGAATGCCAAATCCGATTGAAATCGGGTAACTGGTATATATGCTATGAGAAATCAGATTACTGAAATAAAATCCAGCTCTCGTTTATCTGATTACTTAATCTGATTTCGGAGTATGCTGTACACATGACCACTGCTGAAATCGGATAACTGCAGAAATCCGACTATAATCGGATTATTAAGTGCATGTAAACGACTCTACTAGTGCTTCACCCTGGAGTGTAAAAGAATGTAGAAAATGGATCTGATGGTTAAAGTGAAACCTTCAGACTGAACTAAAATTAAGAGCCAATACTTTTGTCTTGGGTTTCTATCATGAGCACTTTGGCACCAGATTTTCTGAGCTAATTTGCTACACTCCTGTAAGAGGGCTTTTATACTGCATGTAGTAATAATAAATATTTCACTCCAAGCATTCCATGAAAATATCTGTCCATACTAAAATAGCATCCCAGTTTGACCAGTGGCAACAGTATTGCAGCCAATGCAAAACAAGCAGTTAAAAAAACCCCAGACATATCACTAAGTCACAGAGTTTGTTTTCGTTGCTCACCTTGCCCAGACTGGTTTGCAGTGTTAGTGTTCCACTCACTCTCTGCCTCCCAGATGTGGGGTTGGTGGAAGGCTCTATTTAAGGGGTGATCATACTTGCTCGGTATGGAAACTAAGGACAGGTCATTATGACTCAGTCATTCTGACCCAGGATGCAGCTTATGGCTAAAGCTAGCGTTAGCAGCAGAACGTTGTAAAATTGATTATATTGAGGACAGATGCAGTTGGTGACAGCTGTTGTTTTGTTCCAGATTAACTTATGTAGTAGCTATAGGCACATCTTTGTTGTGCGCCAACCTCAGACATAAGCGCCTCTAATTCCGACTCGTGTTATTTGACCGTAGGTAAACCTTACCCGCTAAATCCTGTGCTTACACTGGCGAGATAGAGTTTCAGCAAGAACTGGGGCATGTGGGTGAACATGAGGGTTAACAGCAACACGTTATAAGTTATGTATGTACGGATTAAGTGAACATGCAGTATTCATTTTACCACATATTTTTTACCACTAGTGAAAATGGTTGTTTGAGGTTTGTGGAGGATTCATAGTGCAGTGGGATGACAACCTAAAACATACAGTACTGTGCAAAATTCTTAGGCCACCATTTAGATATACCATTTGTTTAGCAATGGGATAATGACCATATATAATTATTTCTCCGTCTCGTTATTAGAATTCAACTAGAAAATACAGGAAATTGTATCCAGAATTCAAATAAAACTGAACAACTGTGGTGGCCTGTGGGTTAGGTCCTGGACTATGGACCAGAAGGTCCAGGGTTCAAATCCCACCTCTGCTAAGCTGCCACTGTTGGGTCCTTGAGCAAGGCCCTTAACCCACAATTGGTTGGATTGTAAGATTGTATCAATTGTAAGTCGCTCTGGATAAGGGTGTCTGCCATTTAACGAGCATCTGATCAAAGTCCGTTCACTTTAATGACCATATATTATAATGGGAAATAAAAATCTGCCTTTATCTCTGGATGTTGTGACCGCAAGCAGCTGGTCAAATTAATAAGAGGGGTTTAGCATGTGTATTTAAACTGCCATAAATATTTAGTTATGTCATGTTTTCTTTACATGTTATTTAATTTAAAAGGTGCTATTGCATAGCCTGTTCTTTATATTAGTCTTTCTTCGAGTGGAGCCATTCCCTCTTGGTTGTGTGCAGCCACAAATGTATGTTTATTCAAGTTTGTATTCTGTCTTGTGTGTTTACATGTAGTTCCACAGTCTGTGTGATTGTTCTTGTGTGCTTGTTCTGTACATCATGTGTTTGAACAGTTCAGTGGTGGATTTGATGACAATGAAGTGCGAAAAGTGCAGAAAAAAATAAGTCCATCAGTAACTGAAGAATCATGGTGTTGTGCATTTCCTGGAGGGAGTGATATGTGTAACAGTTTAGGCTTTGGGTGCTGTGTAGATGGTAGCGTTCCACTCAGCAGTATCACTGAGGAATTTGCATATCATTTGCACTTAGTACCATTTGTGAAAATACCCTTTATATTTCATAACAGTTGCATAAAAGGACTATGTGATTATGGTAATGTTCAGTCAACGTCCATTTCAGTGTTCTGGAGTTTTATTACTTTTGCATGAACCTCCATGCTAAAGTCTGAGAAGCCATAATGCGTTTGCATGAATTCACCTTTAGCCAGCTATAAAATGCGTAGCAGAGGAATGTTGGGGATGTGGTGAATGTGCGGAGGCCGAGATTATGTGGGCTTTATTTACAATCCAGCAGTCACACTGCTATAAATTCACACCCGAAGCTGGCCTGTCCTCAAAATCTCTATCTTTTTTTTTTAAGCCTCAAAATTGAAAGGAATCCAGCTGGGCTAGTCGAAAGTGACACACGGGATAATTTGTAAGCCAAGAGAGTCTGCTTCTAATGAGCCTCATGTGCTAGACAAGACAATCACTACCCATCACGAGTTCATCGTATTGCCACAGCAGTGGACCAGAGACTCAAGATGCACCTAAAGCTGTTTTTGAGAAGGCTGTCACAACCAATTTAATTCCACCTCAAGTCACTAATATCTGTTAGACATCATGCTCCATTATTAGCTCCTCACCGAGCAGTACTGTATTTTGGTCAAATCCAAATGTTGCATCTCATCGGTTTCATGTAATGCCTTTGAGCTGAACTGTATACAGTGATGCTTGGAAGTTTGTGAACCAAATAGAATTCTATTTCTGCAGAAATATGACGAAAACCTCATCAGATTTTCAGTGATGCTGAAAGTTATAATAATAAGTCATGATTAAGAGAAACCAATTAAACAGATGGACAATTTTATACTTGGTCATATATATTGAGGAAAGTGATCAAGTGTGTGTGAATGGCAAAAGTATGTGAACCCTTGTTATTTGCAGTTCATTTGGAATTACCCAGAGATGGCAGTCGGGTATGAATGGGCACACCCTTAAAGAAAATGGATCCATCAGAGACTGATCTTGTTATATTGGATGAACAAAACTCTTTCAAATAACACGAGAAAAAGGTTTTGATGCCCATTAAACTGTAAAAAGGTACAAAGCCTAAAGAGCTTGGACTCTGTCAATCCACAGTCGGACAGATTGTGTGCAAATAGAGGATGTTCTTCTAAGTAACTTCTAAGCAACTCAAGGCCTCTTTCTCACATTGTCTAAAGTTAATGTTCAATCCAGTCGTGGTAGCTTAGCAGAGATGGGATAACTGCATATATATCTCCTGTATTTTCTGATAGAGACAGAGAAATAAAAAATATATGATCATTATACCATTGCTAAATCAGTGGTGTAGGTAATCTAATGGTGTCCCAAGACTTTTGCACAGTACAGTGGGTGAGTGCGGTTTGTGGTGCGGTGAACTGAGAAAGCAAACTGTCGTTCCTGTAACTTCCAATAAGGCTGCATAACCGTTTTAATCTATATCTGGGGTGAATAAAACATAACACGCGTTCAGACTAAAGTGCTTCCTTTGCTGTGTGGACTAGTCAGTTAATTATAGGCTAATGGCTAAGCAGCATAAAGCTGGTGATTTTATGTCTGCTGAGGACAGGTACAGTGTAGCGAGTACAGACCACACCGAAAACAGTTTTGCATAAGCAGTGGTGGCATTGAAAAAGAATGATAAAATAGCAAATGTGCTGCGGTGTGTGTCACCATATACAGGAAGCTATACAGGTTAGAAAAATACAGGTCAGTTTTGGTAGTTGGGTAATCAGGGAAACTGCTAGTAACTTGTCCAACATACTTTTAGTGTGTCCCATATTCTGACCTCTACCACTTTGTTAAATTTCCTCAGTCACTAATATAAATGTGTGTAAAAAATCATTAGGTGGGGTAAAGAGGGGGGCCTGAGGGACAGATTCTAACCTAACCATCATCAACATGAAGCAGAGCCATGCGAGTTAATAATAACGTGTCGGGATTATTATTTGCTGCTCACAGGGCATGTGTTTATGCGATGGTTTGTAGCCAAGTAGTTACTCAGACCACATTAGAAGGCAATAACTTCCCCTCCCCTTCTCCAGTTGACTGAGAATGCCATACCAGCATAACTTTCCAGGTGAGGACACAAGATCTTGCGTTTTGCTAAAGAAGTAGGATCTCTTGTCCTCATGTGTTGCCTCTTATGGCAACACATGGAGCGGCAGGATGTCCTGCGCATTTCGCTGAGCTGCCCACCAAGTAGGAGTTGTTGGAATTGAATGAAACTTTGTGTGTACGATATTCGAAAGATATTGGTTAGCCATAAAAAGGATACGTTTATTGGGGAAAACTGTACAGTTGAAAGGAGGCTCTAGTACCCTGTTGGGCCACCTCTAGCCTGGATACAAGAAGAAGTCCGTGTAGACAAAACACCTCTGTATGGTAGTTCCATATGGTATCCTGTGGCACATTTGCCCACAGATGTTGCAGCTGGGCCTGTAAGTCCTGCCGAAGCTGGCGTTCTAGCTGGTCCCATAAATGCTCGATTTGGAGATTAAATCTGGTGACTGGGCAGGTTAGTCTTGCAGAGACATTCCTGGGAAAGCCCTGCTGTGCTTTGGTGACATTTATCCTGCTGAAAAATGCCAGTTGGAAGCCCTGCCATGAAAGGCAACACGTGGCACAGGATGTCCTGAACATATCGCTGAGTAGTTAGTGTCCCTCAGATCACTACTAGGGGTGACCGACGTTCGAATGTGATGGCTGCCCAGACCATCACGCCAGCAGTTGGGGCAGTGTGTTGCTACACAGCAAAGGGAGGAGTGAAGTGCTCACCTCAAGGCCTCCATACTTGAACCTGACCATCATCGGATTCCAAACAGAACATGGAGTCATCACTAATGATGGTGTGGTTCCAAGCCATAGCAGTCCAGGTTTTTCGTTCATGGCAATGCTACAAATGAAGTCGATGGTGGCTGTCTGTCAATGGCAGGACACGTATAGGGTGCTCTGACAAGAAATTTCCTTCTGCTAAACACCTAGAAACTGGGTGTGTAGTAAAGGTGCCACCTTTGTCTTTATGGTGGACAAGAAAACTGTGGGAGCTGCTTGTGCTTGTAGACGGGGTCAAACCGTCCTCTCTGCTGGTGGTCTGTCTGGGCCATCCGGCGCCTGTTCAGTGTGCGAATGCTCTCACAGAACCCCTGTTCCCAACACCTCTGACCTAACAGCTAGGTCAGAACGGCCTAGATGGAGGACAGTTTGTCGAAACGACCATCCTCCCCTTCTCCCCTTGACTGAACTGCTCCCTGAGAACACGAGATCCTATGTCTTGCTGCTAAAAATGGTCTTCTCCATTCACGCGTCCAGTCAAAACAAAACAATGTTATTATATAGCGAGACGTGCAGAAACATGCCGAGTCCGCAGCTTCATTCCCTCGGGGGAACTTCCTCTGTCATGGGGTGATTCTTACCCGAAATGTTCTGCAAAGTGACCAAGTTAGACTAACCACATATCACACGATTAAAAGAGAAAGAGCTTCCACAGACTGTCCAGTGTCAATGTCCATAGACATGCGAAAGATAACGTTAAGATCGTTTATAGCTTTAATGTGAATGCATTTATAATAGAATCGAGATACTTAGTGTTAGGAATTTGAGCAGTTTTATTTAAAAATGTTGTTTCCATCATTAGGGTTACCATGGTGATCTGTAAAGTTTCATGGGACTTGTGAAGTACATTGTGAGCCAGTACATGTATTGTAAGAATAAATAACTAACTATGTCAACTTGTGTGCTTATTTACATCTGACTAAAACTATCAAATGCAAAGATTATGCATTATGCGTAACTATTCTTACAGGATGCTGGTGGTTGGACATTTTTGGCTATTTTCAGTCCAACAGTGACATTGAGGTGTTTAAAACTCCAGCAGCACTGCTGTGTCTGATCCACTCGTACCAGCACTGCACACAACACGCCACCTGAAAATGATGCCCCATCCAAGTAAAACCTGACTTGTGGTCCTGACCATTTAGAGAAAAGAGTAAAGGTGATTAACAGAGTATATAGAGTAACAGATGGACTACAGTCTAGAACTACAAAGTGCAGTGACCACTAAAACTTACAGAATAAGCAGAATGTAAACTGAAAAAAATAAGATGCTAAGACTTTTGCACAACACTGCATGTATGCTTAAGTCCAGTCGTGAGATACTTGCACGAGAAGCTCCCTTGTGCTTACTGAAACGTTTTCTTAAGGGTTATTTTTTGCACAGAAAACGTATTACTTTTATCCAAGCATGAAAACTGTGTACTTAACAACACTGAGTATGGATATAAAACTCCAGATCCTAAACCAAAGGGATGTGGAACAGATCTTTGGCAGTCCAACTCCTTGCTCACAGAAAAGAGTTTAGAGTCTCCAAACTATGGCCAAAAAAACACTCAAATACTAGGGTTGAAAACGTCCACTCCTAGTCCTGCATCCATGCCTTGCCAGGGTAATGAGGGATCATTGCTGGCATTGATGCACCGATGCTCTCTCCATGCTCTCTCTGTCTGTTTGCAGGGCAGCATCTCAATAGGAATGGAGCTCATAAATATGCAACAAGGATCTCGCAGCATATGGGGGCCCAGGGACAAACAGAGCAACCTTTCAGAAGAGTAGTGCCTACCCAGTGGCACACAGGAAACAGGAAGTATAGGAATCCCACTATTCCTAACCCACTGACACACAGAGAGTACATAAAACATACTAACACACACAATTCATGGTCCCTTTATTCTTAGATGGTTGGTGAAATAATGATCAGGTTAGCCAACTTGTTGATGCTGTAAAATTATGGTATGTATCGGTGCAATGTGTCTGCTCAAGTCAAAATAAGTTAGTGTAATGACTGACCTGTACTATAAATACTGTAAACCAACCAAACCAGACCTGACCAATAATATAAACAGCATTGTGATACATTTGAAAAATATACACAATTGACAAAAAATAACTCGCCTATTAGGAGTTGTTGGAATCAAATGAAACTTTGTGTATGAAGGTAACGATGATGTATGTGAGTATATATTAGAGCGAATAACTGTACATTTGAAGGAAGGCTCTAGTTACCCTGTTAGGCCGCCTCTAGCCTGGATACAAGATGAGATACGGTTGGGCATGGAGGCATACAGGTTCCGTAGGGTATCCTGTGGCACATTGGTGTGTGCCCTCACAGAACCATTGCTCCCAACACCTCCTATCAGCATCCTGCTTCCCTCAGTCCAACGATGCGCCCCCTCTCAAAGTCAAAATGGGCAAACTGTCTTTGAGTGCGTCGTAGAGCCATGTCTAGCAGTGGACAATCTCTTAGCAAGAGGTACATTACCCAAAAGTAGCCCCTGATAGCCTTTTATAGGGTGTGGGAAGCACTTGCGCCCTCTTGTGAAAAGACCCAGTGTCTAATCAGACCAACATTTACATATCAGTCTGAGACAGAACTGCATGCCGAGTTTTGCAGCGATCCTACATTTCTATCTAGGTGCCTATTTTTTTTTTTTGTCAAAGAGCATACATTTGCAGGAAGACTAAACATAACTGCTACCCCCTGCCAACCACGTATGCCAAGGCAAACTATCCATTCCATTTGGCTTGCTCCATCAGCTGTGCCTGAGTGCATTTATTGGTCATCATAAATGGTTAGTGTTTTTTATTTGGGGTGTTTTATAGTTCCGTTTGTGATGCAGTGCTCCCTTATTTTAAAAGAGCATGGTGATTATGGCTGCTTTGAAATCTAGGCTGCCCTTTACACTGATATACAAAGAGGTAATTAACTCTAATCGGCCAAAAGTCAAACTGTTCCTCTGTGTTTAATATGCAACGTGATGTCATGTCTCTTTCTTTGATAACTTGAAAGATTTGGATTTTTTGAAAAGAGCACAAATGCGAAAATGTGTGTTCGTAGTGACAGTTCTTAAACAATGCGCAATGCTGATTGTGACTTTCTAAACAATTGAATCTAACTACACACCATGTGGCCATGGGCTAAGGGGTGCAAGTAAATTAATGGTAAATCCAAATATTTTAACTTATTCTAAAAAACATTGTTTTTGAATACTGCATTTTCTGCATTTAAAGCATTTTATGTCAAGACAATTGGCTCTAAGGGAGGACAGTAACCTAAACTGTCAGGGATGATTTTGGATATATCTAGTTTAGTATACTGAATACTACACTACTGTGCAAAAGTCTTAGGCCACCATTAGATTTGTTGTTTTAGCAAAGTTAAAATGGCTATATTTAATTATTTCTCAGTCTGTTTATTAAGATACAAACAGAGAAAATGAAATATGTACACAAAATTTAAAAAAGAAACATTTTCAGAATAAAATGGCTTCTGTTTTTCTCAAGTGTAAGAGGAGGTCACACTAAATACTCACCACTGAAGCTTATAGAAGCTGTTTTTCTGACAGGGCATACAAAATCCCTGTATTTTCTGGTTGTATTCTAATAACGAGACAGAAATAATTATTTGGTAATTATACTATTGCTAAAACAGCAAATCTAACGGTGGCTTAAGACTTTTGCACAGTAGGGTGCTGTGTGTGTGTGGATTTATAAAGGTACATAATATAATGTATGTGATACATAGCTCCACTCAGTCACAACAGTGCCAATTCTGCAGATAGGCAGCTTTGTGTGTGTGTGTGTGTGTGTGTGTGTGTGTGTGTGTGTGTGTGCACATGTACTGTACTCCAGATGTTCATTGTAAAATTAATTGATGTACAACCCCTAGCAATTTGTGGCTTCTAAGGTCAAATAAAAAAGAGCAAAGTAAGTGTAATTTATGAGACCTGTATTGTAGATTACGTGTATATTCTCAGCCTCTGTCTCTCTTTGTTTGCTTGTATTTAAAGCTCAGATTTGTCTTAAAGTTCTGGTAAAAAATTATGGAATCTCCACATCCAGCAGTTTTACTTTCTAGCAAATCTCAGATAAGACTGACAGTTTTTGTTTGGTGTCATACATCAGTTTCCCAGGATGGAGCCTTATCATGGACCATTTTATTATATCTCCACCATAAATTTTCATGTGGATTGAGATCCAGGCTGTTGATGGACATGTCATTGGGTTGTCATATCTTTCCTGAAGAAAAGCATTAACACTCTTTGCTCTCTGGCAACATGTCTTACCATGCTCAAAAACTACACATAACCAAACTTATTTTCTATCAATGGAATGAGAAGAGTGACCACAATTTCTGTGTATTGCCTGTTGAGGTAACAACTGCCATCTTTCCAACCCTATATCAGAAATGATTGGGGAAATTTGATTGGTTTGTTCAGGCAGTTGTCTTTTATTTTTGATTAGAGAGGCACCATGTTCTTGGTCAATGCAGAGTTGTGATTCATGGCTGAATATTACTTTCATCCAGTCATCCACACTCCACGATTTTCTCTTTAGCCACACTCTTTTGCCACACTCAGTGTTGGATTTCCTTCTTGAATGAGTTTTATAATCCTTTCTGTTGTTTTAGTTGACAACTCTCTTTTTGGCACCATGTTTTCTTTCAGGTAAGCACATTAAGATCTGTAAGCACTCCTGTTTTTACCTGCAGATTAATTACCGTATTTTTCGGACCATAAAGCGCACCGGATTATAAGACACAATATCAACGATCGGCTGCTAAAGGATCTATTTTCATACATAAAGCGCACCGGGTTATAAGGCGCACGAAATGAAACAAAACTCTTAAGTTCCGTCTGAAACTCAGTTTGGTCTTTACCTGGTGCAGGGCGTCTTCTAGCTTCCTCCACTTCCGTATCATTGATTCGTTAATGTTGAATTCTCTCGCAGCTGCTCTATGTCCATGCTGTACTGCGTGACCGATAGCGCTGAGTTTGAAATTCGCTTCGAAAATGAATGAATGAACGTACATACCCTAATGCTGAAGCACATACCTGTCACGCCGGCGGTGGATTCCCCTCCGCACCGCCAGAGAGCGTCGTCGCCCTAGTTTTAGGTCGCTCCGTTTCCGGCAATCGGCCATCTTTAGAAGGGCATTCATTCCAGTAACGCGTTGCGAGGTCTCGTCGGTTTCACTGCGGTTCCGAGTGTTTGTTTGTGCATTTCTAGTATAGTCTTCTACGGTATCGACCCCATTGTTTTCGGCAACGACTCTGGTTTTGTTCACCCCTTTATTGATTGACGCACGGCTTTGATTGGATATTCTGGTTTTCGACTTTTTTTTTGCGTGTTTCTGGACTTCGAGTTTGTGTAACTCTGGAAATAAACCTGCACCTGATTCCTGCATCTTTGAGTGAGTGTCGTTACAATACCGTATTACTCAGCGATGCTGCGCACTAAGTGGCCGTAAGCTCCGTAACTTACCAAGGCCGTGCTAAAACATTTTGACAGATTTATGAGCGCCGTGTACCATCTACAATCGGTTCTAGGTCAGGAAGCACAACCAGAATTAATTCATACATTAGACGCACCACATTTTAAGGCGCACTGTCGATTTTTGAAAAAGTTAAAGGCTTTTATGTGCGCCTTATGGTCCGAAAAATACGGTAGCTTTTTTCGACTTGTGCCAATATGTGTATTAGAAAGGCAAATTATAAGGCGATCTGGAAAAAAGATGCCATTTAATTACAATTATATAATATAATTTGTTTAACGTATGCTTTACGAAGCCAGAATAATCATGTATTAATGAAAAACTGTTTGGTGTCATGACTGTGAAATTTTATTTGCTAAAACGTAAAATAGATGTGAGAACATCCACTAAATGTGGTGATTCCATAATTTTTCTAGGGCTTGTGAGTGTGACTGGAAACAGTTCTACGAAAACAGATGGTTTTCTATTTGGGTTCCACTGCGGCGGGTCTCGATAATCTCACTTTCAGATATTTTCCCATATGAGTGACGAATAACTTTGATATAAAAAAAAAAAATAAGCCAGTGCCATTTCACTTCTGTTTTCTTTTTTCCATTACCATTTTGGTTATTATCAAATGTCAGTGCATCAATGTGTTCCATGTTTGCCTGACATACCTGACAAAAAGCTTGTTTACACAAAGCAGTTCAAAATGAACAGTGGGGAATTTGCCTGTCATGTTCCACCTCAGAGAGATGTTTGCTGTGCTATTTATATCACAGACTTTTACCGTTCCCTTTAATTGCAATTCCACATTAGTGAGTCATCTCAGAATCGTCTGTTTATTTAAAGAATGAGACAACGTCTGATTGAAGGCCCAAGATTTGTGTATTGAAGTGGAAAAGACGAGAGACTGGTTCATATTTTCCTTGCTGTCTTTCTCTGACATTTATGACACCCAGTCCAGACAGCTTGAATCATAACAGAGCCACACATTTACTACTGCTGCTCTGAGATTCCTCTACTCAGACTGCCTTGGCAGGTCAGTCTTCTAATGAATGACCCCCAAAAACCCTGCTTACACAGTCCATTTAACCTTCCCGGTGAGAGCCGTTTGCACTCCGATGTTGGCACCCTTAAATGGCACGGCATCTCCGCAGCAGGCCTTAGTCCAAAAGGTAGCCTTTGAATGGCAGTTCCAGAGCAGAACCATGATGTAACACAAGGCTGACATCTGTGTCAGCACGAGAAAACGCAAAAAATATGTAGGAATGCTTACGAGTGAAAGGTAATTTTGTTGGAAGTATTAACACAATCTACTGAAAATGAATTTGCTCATCACCTAGTTTAAGAGTTGGCTCATGAATTTCTTCCAGTGTCTCAGCATTGCCTTTATCTCTAGGCAGACATTGGTTTAGGTAAAGCTGTCACTGATGAATGAAGCTGAATGAAGGCTTAGACCAGATTTGGTGCATGATAGTAGCTAGGAAGGATCAAGAGGCACCAATTAGACCAGGAGGGTTTGGCAAAGGAAAGACTGAGGGTCTTGTGCCTGAAGACCAATGAAGTATGTATGTGTTCCCAAGTTCCACCTTGCTGGAGACTCCCTAGTTACAGAGTCATTTACATTTACAGCATTTAGCAGACACCCTTATCCAGAGCGACTTACAACTTATAGTCTTAAAATCCAAGCAATTGTGGGTTAAGGGCCTTGCTCAAGGACCCAACAGTGGCAGCTTGGCAGAGGTGGGATTTGAACCCTGGACCTTCTGGTCCACAGTCCAGTACCTTAACTGCTGGGCTACCACAGTCCACTCTGGTAACAGGAGCTGGATCTGTGGCATGTGAGACAGATTAGGTCAACGAAATAGTTTTTCAATGATTTCAAATCACAAGATCTGGAGTTATTTTTCAATATTTTAATCATTTTTATTTAAAGATTCAGAAAATATCTGCCCTGACCCTAAAGATAAAAATATACTGTACAGTATCTGAAAGGATCAAACATCCGTTGTTTTTCATTTGCACATGTTTCAGGCACTTGGAATCACAGAAGAAACATTTGGCTCTGAGAGCTACAAATAAAACCTTTGGTTCTCAAAAGCTAACTTACCGAAGAAAAAAAAAGTTTGGAAACATCAAGCAGTCCGATTTGTTTAGCCTTTCTCAGAAATTGGCTGCTATATACATACATGATGCACAATGAGGATAACGTCTGAGGAAGCCAGAGAAGTTTTCCTTTCCTTTTTTTCCCCTCCATCTTCAGCACAGCTTTTCTCGCAGAGTCTCGGCCGAACAACAGAATGGCTCAAACCAGTTTACCAGTTACAGCAGTATTATAACTTGGAGGAGCTGGCTAGATTTGGCAAAAATACATAGATGTTCATTTTTACTGTCCTCCTTTTCTTATGATGTAGGCGGAAAGGTAGACTGAACTCTTGTCTACGCTGTCCTGTCCTGATCAGAACAATTAACGTAGTCTTAAACTGTCTGACTTTAAACTGTCACTTGGCTGCAGGGCAGCCATGTATGGTAGACCTGTGTGGGTGAGTGCACACGTGCCACGTAGTAGTTGCTAAAGTTCCCATCGTGCACGTAGGGTGCTGGCTGGTAGTAGCAGGTAATGTTGGGGAGCACCGGGATGGCGTTCTGTTCGGCAAGTGTGCGCAGCGCCAGGGCCGAAATGAGAGCCAGGGTCTGGCGGCGCTCGTGACCCATCAGGCACACTGTGCTCTCATCCACGACCTGGCGGAGCGTCACCAGGCACTCGTAGCGCTTGTGCTCCATACCGACAAAGTGGTTCTGCAGGTAGGCCTCGAGCTTCCGTCGCTGCTCGGCCACGTCTGGGAAGTCGATGAAGAAGCGCGAGCACATGTAACGCTGCAGAGCCTTCATGCGCTCCTCCGACGCCGGTCGGAAACCACGCACCAGCAGGTGGCAGTATTTGAGCAAACCGCCACCACGGATCTCCTCGGGGCTGCGTGTGGCGATGGTCTTCGAGCGCAAGTGTTCCAGAGCCTCCTCGAAGTCGCCGTACATGCTCTCGCCCAGCACGCTTGGGTGGAAGCTCTCAGACATGGACGCCTCGGAGCAGCGGTCGAACAGCAGCAGGGAGTCGAGGCCGATCTGAAACGAGTCGACGCTGAACTCGAACTGGCGCCGCAGCTTGTCGACGAACTTCAGCTCCATGTTCTTGCCCGTGTTGTTGGACAGGGAGATGAGGCTCCAGCAGTCCGTCTCGGTGCGCACCTTGACCAGCTTCTGCACGTACGCCTCCTTGAGGGCGAGGGCACTGAGGCGCTCACGATTCACTCCGGCCGGAAGGAAGTCCAGCAGGCAGGCCAGCACCACATCTTTAACCACGCCGAAGGTCCTGTCGTCGCTCAGGCTCAGGCCAAATATCAGGTCCAGGTCCTTATAGCCTAAGCCTGTGTCTTGGTGGAGCACGTGGCTTGCTGCTGAACCGTTAAGCTTCACATCACGGACCACCACGCCTCTCTCCTCCAGTCTGGCCCTTACCACCTACAGCACAGAGATGGCAAACATAAACAGAGAATATTTACATTTATGTCATTTAGCAGACGCCCTTATCCAGAGCGACTTACAATTGGTACAGTCTTACAATCCAAGCAATTGTGGGTTAAGGGCCTTGCTCAAGGACCCAACAGTGGCAGCTTGGCAGAGGTGGGATTTGAACCCTGGACCTTCTGGTCCATAGTCCAGTTTCTTAACCACTAGGCCACCACAGGCCACCATATTTGCTCTCAAATTAAACACAAACTAACTGGGGAAACATTTGTCATCTACTCCACAACAGGTTGAAGCCATTGCCATTGAGTGGAACAACACTGATTGTTCTTTGTGGATCTCTAAGGACCCACAAGATGTAGACATTTAGTCAAGTCAAATTTATTTGTATAGTCAAGTCAGATTTATTTACAGTGGGGCAAAAAAGTATTTAGTCAGCCCCTGATTGTGCAAGTTCTCCGACTTAGAAAGATGAGAGAGGTCTGTAATTTTCATCATAGGTACACTTCAATTATGAGAGACAAAATGAGAAAAAAATCTAGGAAATCATGTAGGATTTTTAAAGAATTTAATTGTAAATCATGGTGGAAAATAAGTATTTGGTCAATACATTTGGTGCAACTCAATACTTTGTAACATAATCGAAATAATATAACATAAATCTTGCTTGTTTGTAGGTGACCAAATACTTATTTTCCACCATGATTTACAATTTGAAAATGTAGGATTACCCCAGACTGAAAGCTTCTTGGGAGGGAAATGTATAGAAGCTTAAGATGAACTTGGTGTGAACCATGATAACCTGTACAAAAGCACCTGCATCCTGTAAGTCTTACCGCCAGTCTTTCAGAACTGCACTACTCGGCGAAGACTTTACATCCCAGTCCTTGAGCAGTCTTCATATCAAAGGAATCACAACTATTTTTCTTTATCACAGCTGCACATAGCTCTCAAGAAAACAACTTAAATCTTTATCTGATTTGGCACAGACTATAGATTTAAGCATCTAACCCCTTTGGGTTTTCTCCTCTCAAAGCATGCGGATTATCCATGAGGCATGACAAGTCGCTGCTTGTCGTTGTTTAAGAGTCTCTGGCAGCTTTTTACCTCTCCCTCAGCTCACCTGTCGCTTTGGGCGAGTTCAACCATTACACAGTTCAACCTGGTTCACTTTAGGCTATGGTGTGATGTGAGGGTTCACGGGAAAGCAAACTAAATGTAACATCACACTGCAGTTGTTGACAAAGGGGTTCATTTCTTTCAGGGTTAGTTTACGTTTACTCGTTCCCAGCTGTCAAGTACTCCTCTCAAATGTTCAATCACAGACTAGCTCTGCTATAGTTGTAAAGCTAGCAATTACATTACTTTATGCTATAACATGTTGTGTGGTAAACAGGGTTGTACCAATTCCTTTTCTCCATTTTCAATACAATATGCTGATCAGAGCTCTCTGCATCAGTAAACACCGCTCTGATATTTATGTCCTTCCACACTAACCAAATACAATTAAGCACAGTTTACTTTTGATGTTTTTACATTTTATATGTCATTTATTTTCATGACTATAGATTTACTTTGCATTAACTAAGTGCAATAGTAGGAATACGTTATGGTCTGTGTTTCCACATGGACACCTTTAGGACACGGGCACAACCAGAGAAATGAAATCTAAGTTTGTACTCTTCTTAACACTACAAGTGTCTTGCCAGCTTCATCTCCATATACCTAGAAGTGCCTAGTGCCTGTCATTTTACCGCTGTGACGTCCTACTAGTGGAGCCACACTGGATTTACCTGCTTACAGGTTTAAAGTGTTTAAAATGTGATATTACATGGCCTGTTCTGGAAACAACCTGTTTCACAGAATGTAATGCGGTCATTAAACGGCACATACAGTGGTCTTTGAAAGTTAGTGAACCCTTTAGAATTTTCTAGATTTCTGCATAAATATGACTTAAAACATCATCAGATTTTCACACAAGTCCTAAAAGTAGATAAAGAACCCAGTTAAACGAATGAGACAAAAATTGGTTAGTTATTTATTGAGGAAAATGACCCAATATTACATATTAGTGAGTGGCAAAAGTATGTG
>JAJAGP010000220.1:166819-236819 GCA_025084515.1 Ancistrus triradiatus
TGTTTTGCTGCATCTGGGCCAGGACGGCTTGCCATCATTGATGGAACAATGAATTCTGAATTATATCAGAGAATTCTACAGGAAAATGTCAGGACATCTGTCCATGAACTGAATCTCAACAGAAGGTGGGTCATGCAGCATAAAGTCAAGTAGGAAAGATTTCTCTCCAACAATTTCAGACCTGTTGTTCATGGTTTTGAGTCTCATCAAATATCATATAACCCATCGGGTTATTGACAAACAAGTATCGTGAGGCATGTGACTGACAGGTAAGGAAATGCATCATGTGATTGGTAAAGAACTGCTTCAAAATTACACTGGATGTAGTCAAGTTCTACCTAGTTTCCATCAGAATAAGACCAGAGCATAAGTTGTATACAATTTGAAAACTTAAAACCTAAGCTTTTAACACAACAAAAACAGATCAGGATATTTCTTTAGATAAACTTTCCAGAACGTGATTCTCAAAGATAAAATTGCTACATATTGCATGCCTAATAAAGCTAGTTACTGGAAATACTGAAAGTTTCTTTTGGGTTGTTTTCTTTGCTCAAACTCACTCAGCAGACAGGATTACAACGCATCGCTGGGGGAAGTACAGAGCTGAACTTAGTTCCTCTTGGACAACTTTGCCCTAGAGCCACGATTATTCACACACTAATTTTTGTCATGCAAACAAAGTATTCAAAGTTCTAGGCACTAGTAAAGGTAAAAGGCACAGTGTCCCCTCAATCTCTTGCTGGAGATCCATAGAAAAAGTCCACTAGTCTGTCTGGAGTCCACAACGCCTTGGTAAACATTTGCAAGCAGAGTGTCTATTAAAATGTGATCTAATGCTCTGAGTCATAACAGCAATCAGAATGCTAAAACACATGCAACTGTTTTCACTTCTTTATTTTTGAGCACACTGATTTAACTGACATCTCAGGCAAGAAAATGTATGTGAACCATTGGGTTTAAGAGCTGCTAGAGAACTAGACCATAACGGTTTCATGAACAGGCTCCTTCAGATCAAGCCACAGCATCTCAGCTGGGTTAAGGTTTAGACTTGACCACTAACAAACAATTTTCTTCCATTTAAACCATTCTGTTTAATTGTCTTTGCTGGGTCATCTTTGATTTCAGATTCAAATTTCAACCGACAAATTTTCACAGACGCAGCAGCTGCGCACGTCACCCCTCCATGAGACAAATTATTTGGACACAAACTCACATGAGGCAAAAGGTATTGGGACACAAACCCACATGTGACAAAAACCCACATTGGGACCCAAACCCACGAGGCAAAAAGTACTAGGACGCAAACCCACGTGGCCAAAAGTATTGGGACTCAAACCCACATGAGGCCAAAAGTAGTGGGACACAACCCCACATTGGGACGCAAACCCACATGAGACAAAAAGTATTGGAACGCAAACCCACATGAGGCCAAAAGTATTGGGACGCAAACCCACATGAGGCCAAAAGTATTGGGACGCAAACCCACATGAGGCCAAAAGTAGTGGGACACAACCCCATGAGACAAAAAGTATTGGGACGCACACCCACATGAGGCCAAAAGTATTGGGATGCAAACCTACATGAGGCCAAAAGTATTGGGACGCAAACCCACATGAGGCCAAAAGTATTGGGATGCAAACCCACATGAGGCCAAAAGTAGTGGGACACAACCCCACGTGGCCAAAAGTATTGGAACAAAAACCCACATTGGGACACAAACCCACATGAGGTCAAAAGTATTGGGATGCAAACCCACGAGGCCAAAATTATTGGGACGCAAACCCATATGAGGCCAAAAGTATTGGCACGCAAACCCACATGAGGCCAAAAGTATTGGGACAAAAACCCACACTGGGATACAAACCCACAAGGCCAAAAGTATTGGGACACAAACCCACATGTGACCAAAATATTGGGACAAAAACCCACATTGGGACACAAACCCAAGAGGCAAAAAGTATTGGGACACAAATCCACATGAGGCCAAAAGAATTGTGACAAAACCCACACTGGAACACAAACCCATAAGGCCAAATGTATTGGGACTCAACCCCACATTGGGACACAAACTCACATGTGACCAAAAGAATTGGGACAAAAACCCACAGTGGGACACAAACCCACGTGGCCAAAAATATTGGTACGCAAACCCACGAGGCCAAAAGTAGTGGGGCACAACCCCACGTGACCAAAAGTATTGGGACAAAAACCCACAAGGCCAAAAGTAGTGGGGAACAAACCCACGTATCCCAAAAGCAGTTACAAAGCAGCCCCAAACAATGGTGCTTCACAGTTGGGATGAGGTTTTGGTGTTTTTCCAATAAAGACAACCTTTGGCTCAGCTGTCTCTCACAACATCCTAGCACTCGCTTACAAATCTGAGGTGCAAAACGATGTTCCATCTTGTCCTTTTTCAATTTTGATCCAACCTTTTCTTCCTACACGGTCGTCTGAAATTTTGTTTTATCCAGTCATAATTAACATGTACAAATCTTGGATGAAATGAGCTGACTTGTGTGGCTTTTATAGGGTGGGAACTTCCACAACTGCAATTTCATCTCATTATGTAGAACACCTAACTTTTGCACAAACCCAGAGGTTCACGTGCTTTTCCAGCAGGGACCATGTTCAATTAAGACTTGAAAAGTAAAACCGTGTGTATATATGCTAATGTACAAACACTGTGGTCTCTCGGTCTGGTTTTTCATCTTCCATATGCTTTTGAACTTCATAGGAGGGCATTTTCACAGCCACAGGCAAGTGCAATCAATGCCACGACTGTTGGCATCTGTAGTAAGGATTACGGGGGGAAAAAAAGGTTATGAAAAAAATCTTTCTGGTTAATTAGATTCATCTCGCACAACATTTTTGCTTTTTAACCCTGTTTATCCTGGTCTGGAATTCATAGCATACAAGCCTGAATGGTCACAGTTCATTGCAGGGCTGGGTAAGGGTCACTGTTGACAGGAATGCTTCCCTCCAGACTCCCCTCATTCAGACACGGCCAGTCTTGCTTGTGTGATGCCCTACCTGGCCTCAAGTTACTGCCGGGATTCAAATAAGTGTCACCAATGTGGTGTGCTGGCATACTGTTGCTGTACCACCCAAGTGCACTACACTAAAAACATGAGATAAATATGTCCTTAGGTTGAAGTAAAGCGAGTGTCAAAAGTTTGAGACCACTACTGAAATCCTCTAATTTCATACAATGTAGCAGCTCTGGTGGCTTGGTGATTAGGGTCAGCTGCTGGAAGAAGGTCTTTTTCATTATAAATCATAATCAGCGTAAGAGATTGAGAGATGTTGACTCTCTAAAGAAAATCAATTTGGAATGTATTGGCTATCGGTTCTGTTCCTTTTGCAGTAATGACGGTGTGCACTCAAGCTGACTAGTTTGTGCAAAATCATATGTTCCCCATTATCCCAGCATGATTTCCCAATATTCCAAAGAGCATCTTGTGATGTTACTGAATGCTTGACTTTCTCTGTCTTCAAGTGCCCCCATAAAAGCTTGGGTTTAGTACGGGTGACTGCGGAGGAACGTCCTTGACAGTCAGTACTCCTTGCTCTTTTTTGGTCTTCAAGTAGTTGTTGCAAAAATGGGACGATGTGCATCATCGAGTTGGATTATGCCTTCTTTCGGTCATCTAGTGCAATTGCATTTTTGAACACTATACATTAGCAAGGTTCCCTAGGCTTTGGACGAAAAAGTTAAAGAATACCACAGAACCATTCATCGTTTCCACTAGGGATGTACTAAAACATCGTTACAGCAATATATTGCGATATTTGTTATAATATATTTTAGACAAAATCGTGACCCATGTATCATGATGGATACCTTATGAAATCCTTGCCAATACCCACCCCTAGTTTCCACCAAAACTGCCTTGTGTTCTTGCAAAAAGGCTCCCTATATCTAATCTAACCCAAGGTTCTGTAGCATTTAAAATCCAGGCTCTCAATTCGGGTTAGAGGAATGATTTTTGGCATACACAGCCATAACATAAAACCCACCTGCCTAATATTGCGTAGGCCCCTGTTGTGCCACCAAGGCTCTGACCTTTAGGGCATGGACTCTGAAGGTGTCCTGTGGTATCTGGCACCAAGACCTTTACGGAATATTCTTTAAGTTCTGTAAGGTGGGGCCTCCGTGGATCCGATTTGTTTGTACAGCACATCCCACAGATGCTCGATCAGACAGAGGTCTGGGGAATTTGGAGGCAAAGTCAACACTGAACTCTTGTCCTGTTTTTTTTTTTGCAGTGTGGCAGGGCGCATTATTCTGCTGAAAGTGGTTTAGGTAGGTGATGCATGTCAAAGTAAGAGCTACACGAATGACAGGACCTAAGGTTTTCCAGGAGAACATTGCCTAGAGCATCACACTGTCAGTGTGATTCACTTCACCTGTCATTTGGCTTGAAGATGGCTGATCGCTGTACATTCCAAATATTTTGTTTTGCATTAAGTTGATGTCTAATTCTAGTTTTGGAGAAATGACCTCTTTTCTACCCATTGTCTGATTTAGTAAAGTCTACACACTTTTGTGCCATTTAATTCTGTATTCTCTGTGTAGAGATGTGTTGTGTATCTTCCGCTATGTTAATGAATTAATTGTTTACAATCCAGTGAAACAGGAAGTCACAGATGACCGCTTATGCCTGGTGATACACCAATATAACTTCTTAATTGCCTGTACCCCACTCCCAAAAATACATTGTCCATTTTAAACACATAACATTCTGTACAACAGTGTCTAGTGTGGAAACACTAGCACCTGCTGTGTGGCATTTTGTATATAGATTAAAGCTACCATTATTATTTTTTATAAATGTTTTGCTTTCTTATCGATATATCGATGGGAGGATCAGTCTGGAAGTCTTTTGCACCTATATATTTGATTCTATTCAATGCTGTATGGGTTTTTAATATTATAATGTGTATATATAATTTAATGTGTAGAAAAAATGTTAAGGACTTAATTTGGCCATATCATTCAGGCCTATCTATAGGTGTACTGTTACTAAAGGGAATAACCAATTTTTAGCATTTTGTTTCCCAAACAAACCTCTGTTATACCATTTGCGTCATCAAACCACTGAGAAAAGGATGTGGACTTATGAGCCAGACTTCGGACTTTTACTGTTCCTTACTAATAAGACTTTGAGAAACCAAATGTGATCTACCTAATATGCACAAGAAAACGTTCCAACAATGTTTCAGCTAAAGTTGGGGCCAGAAGTCTGAGACCACTAGTGTAATTGCTTGTTTGGATCTTGGTGGAGAAGGATTCGTACTGAAGCGGGATCATGACCCAAAACACCTCAAAGCTTTGAAACAAATACTTGAAAAGGAAAGACGATTAAGGAGCGCTGACTGTCATGGACTTTCCTCCATAGCCACCTGACCTAAACACCATCGAGCACTGATGGGAGCACTGAAGCTAAGCGTCACAAGAGTCTCTTTGGAATATTGTGAAATCATATCAATCGTGAGATAACGGATCATCAGAGTACAATCTTGTGGAGTCAATGCCAGCGTGAATATCACATAAGCATTGTGGCCGACCAAGTTCATCTTCATGGAAGCTGTTTACCCTATGGTAGAAGGACACTTTTGAGCAGATCAATGCACCACGCCACAAGGTACATATAGCAATGGACTGGTTCCAAGCACAGGATATCAAATTTTCTTTGCTTCCCTGGCCTTCACAATCATCAAATCTTTATCCTATAGAGCATCTCTGGGATGAAGTAGAACTGGCTGTTCAAAGCATGTCAGTACCTCCATCTAATCTGTGCCAAATGCAAGACACTATCCTATCCGCATGGGTTAATACTTCTGAAGAACGATTTCAACACCTAGTGGAATCCAAGCCATGATGAGTTGCTGCAGTTCTGAATCCCAACAGAGGACCAATATGCTACTAGATGAGTGTCTCTTAAAAAAGTGGTTATTTAGTATACCAAAGACTGTGGTGAAATGACCAACATCCGTCAACAAAACAATGAAAGCTGATGTGCTTCTGCATTGTTCCTTCAGAAATCCCCCTGATGCATAAAAATGGAACTGCTCCATGACCCGTGTGTAGGTTTCCATAAGCGCACAAAAAAGAAAGGACGAGCCTTACTGAGACTGTCCACTAATGCTTAACCCAGACGCACACAAACCAGAATGTTTCCAACAGACAGGCAGAAGTTTGCAGACCATTTGACTACTGCTGAGCAAATATGAAATACATTTTATTGAGGTTAACAGTAGGAAAGTTGCGTAAGAGAGGCTGTAGTTTCATACCATATTTAATGCAAAACAGGCTCTGTTCATGTATATGCAAGGTTTTGTGCACTGGGAAGAAAATAACTGAATAGCTGTGGCTGCTGCAAGTAAAGAAATTATTTCTTCCGGGGGGGCCAAAAGAGCAGTTTTTGGGGGGCCAAAAGTTGTACCAGAAGTAATGTTGGATTAAATGTAGAAAACTGTATAGACTACAGGTTTTAATATCTTCAGCCATACCAAGAATGGCCTGTAGATGGCGCATATCTGGGCATAGATGTCTTCAGTGCAATGAGTATGGCATGAACTCGTCTACCAGAATCTTAAGAAGCATCACTGAGATGGTTTCAGGATGACTTTACACTGTGGTCATTAAATGTTACTGGTCTAATCTAATGTGTTACTAACCTGCTAGATTCTTTACAAGGACATATTTGAAGTTTATGTTTGAAGTTTTAAAAATAGAAGAAATACTTCAATGAATAACCAAACTAAATCGAATATTCTGCAGAAATGTTCGAAACAAACTAAAAAAAGCTAAGGACAGTTATGGCACCAAATGTACGGCAACTGAAATATGTACAACAGTTTATTCATTTTGACAGTATGAAATGAAATGTGTGTGGGGGTTCGGGTGAGGGTTGGTTGTGCACCAAACCCCCAGGAGGCATATGAAAAAATCCTTAAACCCTCATTTTTTAAAAGTTCTATAATTACATTTACAGCTTTTAGCAGACGCTCTTATCCAGAGCGACTTACAGTTGGTACAATCTTACAATCCAAGCAATTGTGGGTTAAGGGTCTTGCTGAAGGACCCAACAGTGGCAGCTTGGCAGAGGTGGGATGTGAACACTGGATCTTCTGGTCCATAGTCCAGTACCTTAACCACTAGGCTACCACAGAAATTATTTATGCATTGAAAGAAATTAGCACAATTTTTCCCAGGAAGGAGGGACGCGTCGCCCCGTCCACCCACGGGATTTCCGACCCTGCACACGACTGGACTGTAGGTTTATTTAAGCGTTGAAGTTTCGGTTCAGATGAAGCTCTCTTACATAACCAATGGAAACAGTAGCTGCTGGCGTTATTTACTGCACCCTGGAGAGCTGGGAAGGGAAATCGATTAAGGAAGGGGGAAAAAAGTGCCTAAACATATGCTGTCTGCTGAAATGTGGCCAGAAACAATATCCCAATATTAAATGTGTTCCCAAAGCTGCGACATGCATCACTGTGACTGACAATACAGGTTTATTTGACAGTAAGCCTTATTTATATAAGTGCATAATGTAGGTGTAAGAGTAGCGCGGCAGGATCAGAGATTTACCTGCACGATCTGGCGTGGGGAGATGGAGAGCGTGGGGAAATTCCCTCGCCCGTGGATAGGTACGCTCTCCCGGAGGATGGAGTCCAAGCGCTGCACCTGCTCCCACGACAGCACGCAGAAGCGCCGGTTCTGCTCCCGTGTGTCCGCCAGCGACGCCATGGCGCAAGTTTTCTCCGAGTTAAAGGAAAGAGACTACGGTGGAAATCCCAGTTTATCTCTTCAAACCGAGACGTGACTCTGAGAGTAAACTCAGCGAAGTTGAGGCATGCCGTGAAACTGTTCACCGTCGACAAACCGGGACGTGAATAAGAATCAAAGCGTGGTATTTGGGTAAACCTGCTCGGTTTGAAGCGGGACGGATGAACGCGTGCGGCGCTGCTGCTGCGGAGCGGAGCTGTCTGGATACTTCAACATCCATAGGAACTGGAGCCGTCGTGGACACGCCCATTTTGCCTACGTCAGAGAGTGAGCGGTTAGTGCTTCTGTCAGTTTGCGCTCGCGCACCTTGTCTTGCTATACTTGTGAGGACCAAATGTTTACAATGATAGGAAAACCTGTCATTTAGACTAGTAAGCACCGTTTTCCGGTCCTCACTGGTTTTACATGTTTTTTTTGTTTTGTTTTTTTACAAAAATGGAGACTTTCATTCGAAAAGCTAAATGAGCCGAAAGACCTGTTTTAAGTTACCAAGGTTATGGTTAGGGTTAGAGGCAGGTAAGTGTTTGTGTAGCATAAATTAGCTACAGCAGTCCTTCGTTGTCATTCATGTCAATGGAAAGTCCTCACAAGGATAGCAAGACAAGCACGCGCGCGTGTGCACGTGTGTGTGTGCTCGCGCATGTACCTTGTCTCAATATACATGAGGACAAAATGTCCTTACAGTGATATGAAAACCTGGCAATTTTGACTTGTTTTTACGTTCCTCAGGTATTTTCTTTTTTGTTGTTGTTGTTGTTTTCTTACAAAATGGCTACTTTTATTTGAAAACCCAAAAGAGTCAAAATATTAGCTTTAGGTTACTGAGGTTAAGGATAGGTTGGTGTAGATGTAGCATTAATTAGCTACAGTAATCATGCACCTCAGCACTCGGCGACCCCGCTCTAAATTTTTGCGTCCTGCACTTTGTGACCGAGTTGCTGTTGTTCCTAAACACTACTCCTAACAGTTGATTGAATATTTACATTTTACATTTATCCAGAGCGACTTACAATTGATACAGTCTTACAAGCCAAGCAATTGTGGGTTAAGGGTCTTTCTCAAGGACCCAACGGTGGCAGAGGTGGGGTTTGAACCCTGGACCTTTTGGTTCATAGTCGAGTACCAGTCCATAGTCCAGTACCTCAACCACTAGGCTACCACAGTCCCTTCACCATCATGGTCTTCACACCGTCCAACGTATGAGAGAGGAAAATCTGGGAGGGAAGATATTTCATGAACTGACTTGTTGCAGCAGTGCCATCCTCTCCCAGTACCACGCTGAAATTCAGTGAGCTCTTTAGAATGACCCATTTTAGCTTGACTAGGTGTTTGATTTCATACACCTGTTTCAATGAGACTCCTGAATTCAATGATTGAGGTGTGTCCCAATACTTTTGTCCATATAGTGTGTCATTGGTGCACTGAATGTCCCCACAGTGATAGAAATATCTGACATTTTCATATTTGCAGTGTTTTTTAGTAAACTGAGAACTTTGTTGTTTTAAGAATCTAGCTGATCAGGGTGAGATAAAGCTTTATTCAAGAGAATGATTTGAAAGTATTAGAATATTAATAAAAGCTTTGGCCTATTATTGTTTAGGCAGTCTCTGATGATTAAAAGATAATGGTGTGAAGACCATGATGTAATGTAAGCCATGAATGGATGTCTCTAGTATGAGAGTGGAATGTTCCTAAATTAAAATACTGTATAATCAGTTAAAAAAAAACTTGAAAAAAAAACAGGAGTGTGGTTGGACCTCTGTGTTAAAAATGCAGGAATGCTAATAGCCCAAGGGATGAAGGGGGCTTGTTATTGTCTCTGTCACCCCAGTACACATTCCTCTTGCAGTTTCAGCCAAATAACATTACAATTTCAATTCAAACGGATATTGCTTAATGCACGTTTGGAAAAGTTACAGTATATCATATGTAAGAACAAATCAGAATTTCACATGTGTTTTTGTTAAATCCTAAATGGCCATTGTTTTGGACGTTCCTCCCCTCCTTGCTGCCTCCACTTCTATTACTGTGGGTGAGCAGTGAGTCTCAAGTGAAAGTAAGCGTTCTAATTCATCCGAGAGGTGTTGGATATGTTGTGCACTGGGCCATTGTTGCGCTGAAACATGACAGTTCCCCAAACTGTTGCCACAATGCTGAACTTTCTTTCACTGAAAATGTCTCGCCCATGGTCACCTGTACCTGCAGTAAATCACGTCATCTGGGATACAGAAACGTCCCTCTTCAAGATCTGCCTCCAGGGACTATAAATGGTTACTAAACCTGTTTTTATTTACCTAGGACAATTCTGTACCATGCTGCATTTTTTGTGTAAAGTCCTATACAATTACTGTTAACTGTCCTTTATATGCTTCTATGCAAGGACATCCCTCTCAAAGATCCCTCTCAAAGCTTTCTGGCCATTGCTGCTCCTGGCTACTCATTTGGGGACCAGACTCATGTTTTTGTAAAACTACTTTAAGACAAAGTCTATAGTTAAAGCGCTATGTAAATAAATTGATTCTAAACTAATGGACCCAGCCCAACTACAAGTATGCACCACTTAACGTCCATTCAAACATCCGTTTGCTTTATTGGTTGAGGTCTTAAAAATTACAGTAGGAAATATGTCTTCTATACATCTAATTCACATCCGAATGTCAGAAAACCAGTACAAGTGAATCCTTGCGTCACCTGCTGACAGAAAAGAGAATTGCAGTCTTGAAAGGCATAAAAAACATCACCGTTCTACTTTCTTTTTCATTTTTGGTAAGAGTTTCAAGTTTTATAAAAGATACAAAGATAAGGATTACTGTATGGAACTCTACTAAATGTTTTCGTATAGCGTTTCAATTAATATTATTGTTTAAAATAAAACACTATGTGCAAAGTATCTAAACTACTACGTGACTATGGTAATGTTCGGTCAACGTGTTTCTGTTTCACAGAACGTAATGCAGACGTTAAATGGCACAAATCTGTAGTTAAAAATGTGGTAGCCTAGCGGGTAAGGTACTGGACTCTGGATCAAAAGGTCCAGGGTTCAAATCCCACCTCTGCCAAGCTGTCACTGTTGCTTGGATTGTAAGTCGCTCTGGATAAGGGCGTCTGCTAAATGCTGAAATGTAAAAACAATCCCAAAATATTACCCAGCTGAGACAGTGAATTTAGATGGGAATCCAGACATCAGACCAGCCCCAATTTGTGCCTAATGATGAAAAATGATTGACTCCAGAAAACATTTCCAACGACAGTTGTTCTTTACACCATTCCAGCTGACACTTGACAGTTCATTAAGGTCCGAACAAACACTTTGTGTACTGATGATGCTTCCTGGAGTAGTTCTGGAACTTTCTTTTAGGTGCTGTAACTGAGGCAAGATGCAAAATGTGTGTCCACATCACCATGAAAGGACTTACAGTAAGCAGCTTTAGCCCGGCACAAATTTGACATAACTGCTGGAAAGGTGGCATTCTAGTACAATGGCACACTGAAAGTCACTGAGCTTTCCAGTATGACGCATTCTGCTGCCAGTTGTCTGGAAATTGCAGGGCCATATGTTTGATTTATTCAGCTGTTACCAATGGGTGTGACTGTAATAGCTGAACCCACTAACCGGCAGCCATGTCCACATTCTTTTGGCAATGCAGTGTATGTATGAAATCTTTCCAAAACCCATAAAGTTTGTTAACCCTTTAGAAATGTATATGTCTGCGTAAATGTGGCCTTAAACATCAGACTTTCACACAAGAATATAGTTAAACAACCGAGACAAAAGTATGTTGAGAATGTTTATTGAGAGAAAAATGATCCATTACATATTTGTGAGTGGCAAAAGTATGTCAGCCTTTGCTTTCAGTATCTGGCTTGTTCCCCTGTTCAGCAAGAACTGCATCTAAACATTTGAGGTAACTGTTGATCAGTCCTGCACATCAGCTTGGAGGGATTTCTTGCTTTTTCCTCCATACAGAATGGCTTAAATTCTGAGATGTTGGTGGGTTTCCTCGCATAAACTGTTTCCACATGATTTCTGTTGGATTAAGGTCATGACTTTCACAGGCAGATGTCCTGATATTTTCTGAATTCAGATTTTCCTGGGATAATTCAGAATTCATTGCTTCAATAATGACAGCAAGCCATCATGGCCCAGATGCTTTAGACCAAACCCAAACCATGATACTACCAACACCATGTTTCACAGATGGAATATTCTTATGCTGGAATATAGTGTTTTCCTTCCCGAGACATAACGCTTCTGGTTTAAGCAAAAATCTTCTATTTCACTTCTGTCCTCAATGTTTTTCCAGTAGCCTTCTGGATTGTCCATGTCCCATGTGATTAGCGACAATGTTATATTTGGAGAGCAGTGGCTTTCTCCTTGCAGCCCTACCTTGCACACCATTGTTGTTCAGTATTTTCCTGATGGTGGATTAAAGGACATTTAACATTAGCCATGACACCTTTTAGTTGCTTAAAAGTTACTCTCGGTTCCTTTGTGATCTTGCAGATTATTATACGCCTAACTCTTTGAATGATCTTTGTTGGTTGACCTCTCCTAGGGATGGCAACAATGGTTTTGAATTTCCTCCATTTGTGTCACAATCTGACTATGTACTGGTGTGGTCCAAACTCTCAAGAGATGCTTATGTAAACTTTTCCAGCCTGATGAGCATCAACAGCTCTTTTTTTGAGGTCTTCATCTCATTGTTTGTGTCATACACTTCCACAAACGTTTTGTGAAGATCAGATTTTGATAAATACAACAGATTGTCCACTCACACCTGATTGTCTTCCCATATTGAAAACACCTTCTAATTTCAGGTTCAAATTAACTGATATACCTAGAGGCTCATATACTATTGCTACTGACAGATGTGTTCATTGGATCACTTTCCTCAATAAATAAATTACTGACTATATTATTTGTCTCATTTGTTTACCTGGGTTCTCCTTGTCTACTTTCAGAACTTGAAAGTAGATAAAGCATTCAAAAACTTTAAAGCACCACAGTATATTCAACAAGACAAAAATGAGAGCACATTCATGTTCTATCTAGTACCAACATGCCCCCATTCACTTGAGGCTATATGAGAGTGCTGGCAGTGAGACTCTGAAAGCATTGGTTCTGGTCATTTTATTTATATTTTTCTTGGCATTTGAGATTAAAGAAGTTTTGGAATGGGAAAACCTGTCCAAGCAGTGCTGGAGAACCGGGGAAGCATGAGAATTAAATTCCAGCATCAAGGCACAAGAGGAGCTTTATACACTCCCATGCCAGACAGTCAAATGACTGCAGTAAAATGGCATGAAATGGCTACTAGAGCGCTATAAAATCAAATATAATCAGTGTAAAGATTTTATCTTTTTTAAGGCCTCAAACTGTAGTGATATAAACAGTCCTTAGGTAGACCCTGCATCAGTGAACATGAAGCCGAGCAAAAGCAACCAGAATTGGACATGATGCCCGAAAACTAAATCAACACAAGCGAAAAATAACAAGAGAGGCTGAGCCAAGTCTGGTTCTTATCAGAGTATCTGCACACCTGTTGAGCATTAATATCGTTATGCTTCATTGCTCAGATTACACACTTGTGCACACATCTCTGCAAATATGTTGTTATTTCTTGCAAACAGGGAACATTTTAGGCCTTGCACTATTAAATAGGGCTACTTATAAGTGAATACTCCATTTGTAAAATGAGGAAGAAAGTTGTGCATGCAGAAATGTTCCTATTCCTCTTTCAACTACACCAGAAGCTGTGAAACAACTAGCTTAAAAGGAAAGAAAAAAATAGACCCATGGCTGACACTAGGCTGGAACTTGCTCACAGTTCAGCACCCCCAGGAATTTAATTAGCACCACCAAGAAATCAGATTTTAGTAAATATATAAATCATGTCATAATATTGTATATAGCAATATCATGTTTGAATGTGTTTATTTCCTACAGCTACTCTGGTTTTCTCCCAGATGGCAAATGCATGTCTATGGGTGGATTGAATCTGATTTGCCTTGATCATCAATAATTTCCTTTTAAATGATATTGTCCTATATTGTTTTATGAAGTCTCCATATTTTGCTTTTTTATTAGGTGTGTTTACCCAAAAAGCTTTACTACTACCTCCCTCTCCATCACTATACCCTTGGAAAGTGAGTTTGTTTAATGGCAGACACTTTTTTTTTTTTATCTGACTTTGCCTGAGCAGGTGCGTGTTATTTTTGCCAGTCTACACTGATATCTTACTTAGCATACAACAACATTTTAGGATAACTAAAGTCAACAATTCATAGGCCTGTGATCTTACTGTCATGCCGATGCACCACTGGTCTGCTTGTGCTACCAGAAATCCAGTCAGAACCATGAGGAAACTCAGACTCTGAAATATGCAAGATGGCGAGATGGGATAAAAGCAGATGGACAGGTTAAACCCAGGACATGACCTGTCATTGGGACATAACCTGGTGGGGAAGAGAACCACAGAAAGAGTGGAACAGGACCCCGGAGACTGGGAGGACACCCAAATGGAGACAACCATCACCTCATAAAAGTACTGGTTCCAAAAACTGCTACCTTCCTTACATTCTCAATGTAACTGGAATCTCATACCTGAATCTATCCAGATCCTCCTAGGTCCTGGCTTGTGGACTCTCCTCTTAAACTCACCCCACAGGGTTCAGTGGTGTTTAGTTCAGGGAACTATGATGGCCATGACCGTGGTTACTGAACTAAATGTTTTAAGGTACTGTCCTGTTGAAAGGTCCAACCTAGCTTTTTTGGCAAAAGATTGTCTGGTAGCTGGTAGATAGTCATTTAAAAATTCTTATACATCATGTACTCTGTGTTGACATGAGTCCTTATAAGGGTTCCACCGATCCAACACCATACTTAACACTGGGGATCCGTGGCTTCTTTTCGTTTGGCCACCCTTTGTTTTAGCCAAACTGGTATTTAGAAATTCTTGCCAGAAGAAAATGTTTGTTGTGACTCATCTGACCATAAAACCTAGTTTCAGTCATAGTTCGATTATAATCTGGCTGCCGTGTTTGTGGTTAGATGAAAGAAAGGATTTACTTCTGCCGGGACTTCTGAATAGCTTGCATGGAGGTGGATGTCTAATTGTAGATAAGAGATTTAGTAACCCCAAAATCTTGTGCAAATCTCCAAACATGATCGTTTTTGAATTTTTTTGTTCCTCCAGCCATCCTTCTCATTCTGCAAGTTTTCCAGACTGTTTCATTACAGCTCTGGTTGTTTGAAACTTAATTATTGCCCTAACAGTAAATATAAAAGAGCAGGAAACAAAGTATGCAGAAATCGTGATGTTGTATCTGGACACACCACCATCATGAGTGCATATACATAAAATGTTTCTGTTGATTGGCCTTACCTTTTAGATTGCCAGACTTACTTACCACAATGTATATGCTGTATATATAAAGTTGAAGTACATTGAACCATTTCTACCCTTTTTCTTAGATTCTGAAAATTCACCCTGTGAAATTAGGGAGGCTTGAGGCAAGCACCTCCAAATAGCTTTATCCATTTGTAAGACAAACATTTTCTGAGTAAATGTAGCCAAAGCAGTCAACCACAAGGCAAAAGGCACAGAAGTTGGACACAGGTTTTTCCAAACCACCAGGTAGTCCTGAAGGGGAAAGAGACATTCTTCACATTCTGGAAGTTTGAAGTCACCAATGTTTCTAAGGCCAGCAGCCTTGGGAAACCTCAGCTCTGCTATTTACATTTACTCTTGGTGTAATCGTGGAAGCTATACAAGTTTTCCACACTGAAAATATGACAAATATCATTGTTCAGGCCACAGCTTTTGAAATATATTGGTAGTTACGCCTAGACAACAGTGAAATCAATGGAAAGAAAAATTAGACGATTGTCGTTGACTCTTCTGCCTCTTAGGTTTTTCTCCCAAGCAAAAAGTCAATGAGATTTTTCTATAGTGCTTTTTACAATGGAGCATTGTCTCAAAGCAGCTTTACAATTTTAGATTATCTTCTAATATCTAGGGCCAGTCCCAAACTGAGCAAGCCTAGGGTGACAGTGGCAAGGAAAAACTCCCTAAACGTTATAAGGAAGAAACCTTGGGAGGACCAAGACTCAAAAAGGAACCCAACCTCCTTGCGTAGCTTAGATGATAAATGTACGAATTAAACCAATTTATCTAGTCAAATAAATCTATAGTAACAGTTAAAAAAAAAAAACTAAATAAATATTAAGAAAATAAGAAAAAATAAAGAAAATAAGAAGAAAATAAAGTAAAAAATATGGATATCTTTATCATTATTTAGTATAATACACAGTCACTTTAGGATTTTAAGTCCCAAAAATCACGCACATCTCCGCTTCAGATGTGCCAACATCTTGATTATCATGGTTAGCTGCTGCCGAAAAAAATAAATTGAAGGCGCCACGGTTGCTCAGTGGGTAACAGTCACCTCACAGCAAGAAGGTCCTAGGTTCAATCCCAGGATGGAAAAGTCTGGGTCTTTTTTTGTGTGGAGTCGGCATGTCCTCCCCATGTTTGTGTGGGTGTACTCTGGGTACTCCGGCTTCCTCTGACCGTCTAAAGACATGCATTAGGTTAATTGATTATGCTAAATTGGCCCTGATCTGAGTGTGTGTTTTCATTTATATATATGATGGACCGGTAGCCTTCCTAAGCACTCTGTTATGCCACCCAGTCTCCAAATGTTACTGTAAGCCTTGTGTAACTTAGGGTGTGATGACATGTTTTGGGAAAATGGCTGTGACGTTACAAGAATATCTGCCTCAGTGTTAATTTGGAATCCGACAGGCATGCCTTTGACTGAGATACACATTCCAAATGTCACCAGAGTCTGTTCATTTTGTCACTGAACCAAAGTAAAGGCTCGTTTAGGGCCTATTTTTCCATCTCGGCTTAGAGGGAGAGCTTGAAGCTCGACATGTTGTTTATACATATATATATATATATATATATATATATATATATATATATATATATATATATATATATATATATATATATATATATATATATATATATATATATACATACATTTTTTTGACCACCACAATACAGTGATAATTTAAAGTTTGTGTAACCCTTGCTACATACAAATGACTGAAAATATAATCTGATATTTAAATATATTATAAAAGTAGATAGGTAATCCAGTTAAAACGTGAGACAAAAAATGTACTTATGTAATTATTTATTGAGGAAACTGATCCAATATTACATATCTGTGAGTGGTAACTGTTTGTTACCCTCTACGATTAACAGTTAGTTTGAAGGTGAAATTAGAGACGGGTATTTTCAATTACCTGTTACTCAGTTACTCAGGAGTGAGTGGGCACACTGTTGTATTTAAAGAAGAGGGATCTCTTAAAGTTACAACAAAGAAAGATCACTCCAAGGACAAGGCATGTAATGGTATGCAAGATGGAGTCTAAGCAACTAAAGGCTTCTCTCACACTGGTTAATGTTCATGAGTCCATCATCAGGAGAACTTTGAACGACAATGGTGTGCATGGCAAGATTCCATGGAAAAAGTCATTGCTCTCCACAAAGATTAAAATAAAACTGTCTAGTTTAAATGAAAAAGTTATGAATGGAGAAAGACAAACACTGCATTCCACCATAAGAACCTTAATCCCATCTGTGAAACATGGTGGTGGGAGCATCACGGTGGATGAGGATAGTCCTGTTTTGCTGCATCTGGGCCAGGACAGATTTCCATCATTGACAAAACAATGAATTCTCAATTATAAAAGCAAAATCTGAAGAGAAATGGCACACCGTATGTTTCCAAACTGAATCTCAAGAGAATCTGAAGGCTGTAATGCATAGATAGTTGAAAAGTGCAAGATTTTCAGAGTGTAATTATCAGTTTCGATAGGTACTGATTGTGATGGTAAAAGAGTAAAATCCATTGAACATCAAGCATTTTGACAGGGTGCTTCGTAGCAGCAATCAATTTAGCCAATAATCAAACTATTCATACTAGAATATAATCGTATTTATATTCTTATTATTATATTCTTCCTAATATTGTGTTCTCTTTATGTTTTCTCTTTTATTATTATGGATTTATTATTAGGTAATTTAGTTTATTGCATACATATAAAATCTAGATTGCCCAAGTAGGTCAGGTCCATTTTTGAGTCTTGGTCCTCCAAAGGTTTCTTCCTCATCATGTTTATGGAGTTTTTCCTTGCCATTATCGCTGTGGTCTTGCTCAGTTGGAACCGTGGGCTTTGATAGTTGTAAAAAGTGCTTTAGGGAAATACATTTCTATATTGTGACTTGTCATATTTTATAATCATGTACACCCAAAGAAATGTCAACTCTAGACTAGACCACTTGTTACAGATCAAGACTTTTATTCTTCATAGATACTATGAATTTGTGACTATTGACTTTTTCTCAGGCATGAAGAATTCTTGGTCCCCTTGAGTCGTGATCCAAACTTTATGAAAAAAAGAACATTCTATGCATTGAAATGTGAACTACTTAACCTGCCCTTTTTTTCTGTGGAGTGTATTCCAGGTGAGATCATATCAAGAGACCTCAAGCCCAGGCATGATGCTGATAACGAGATAGGCCAAGTGTCTGCATATCATTGCTCTAACAGACTATGGCTGTAAATAACATTGAAAGATATACCGATCAATGAAAAAAGCAGTTTGTTGAATGGTCATTCACCACAACCCCTACCAAAAAAGATAACATTTAGTGTCAGAATGTGATTCAGATAGGCAATGCATAAAAGCCCATCTTTCTCATATCAGGTACCGTGTGTGAGAGATCAAGATAATGCCATGGGCTTTGGAGGACACGTTTTTAAGCACGTTTGGACTCTGTTGGGGATGTGCATGTTCAGACACTGTATAGTCATCACACTTGGAATCTCCTTAGGTCACACATACCTTCAGCATTCCTGCAATCACATCACAGTAAACGTGTCTGCTGTCCTCTAGGGTCCCCAAAAAGCACGTCACATTTTTTAATTTTTAAAGACTTGTGATAAAAGAATGTAACCTAATCATCTAACAAACATTGCAGGTAATACAACGCTACCTCAGGTCTCAGTTTAAAAAAACTGATAGCTAACATTATCAGTACTTCCCAGAAACCGTGAAGGACGATGGAAGAAGAAGCATGAGCATCTCAAAGAGCTTTCCTAACAAGTGGAAACAGTCTAGCACTTTTTCAGACAACTTAAAGGGGCATTGAGGTTTTCTGCAGCAGGCAATCAGCCTTCAACACCAGTTTGCCTTGTCATAGCTCATGTTTAAGGTGGAAACACCACTACGAGTAACACATGGAAATGGCTATGTGACTTGACAGGAGTTGCAGGTCCAGTCTTGCGACAAGAAGAAACTCTATGAGGACCTGGAATGGCTAAATAAAGAGTGAATAGAGTGCGCTACCTCTGCCGTAGTTTACCCCACTTCTTCATCTTGCATTGGCTCGTACAATTCAACTTATGCGGTGAAGAGTATTCATTAAACTCCTTGATTTATGATAAATTCATGGATTCAAATGGATTTCTCGGAAGGTATCGCCATCATAAATCAGGGAGTAGCTGTATATGAGACTGTGGTTGTTCTGGTCTGTGGATCAGAAGGTCCAGGGTTGAAATCCTACCTTTGCCATGCTACCACTGTTGGGTGGGTCCCAACGCTCCTAACCTAACTATTGCTGGAAATGTAAGACGGTATCAGTTGTTAGTTGTCTCCTTAATGCCTGATCCCTCCCCTACCCGTCATCCCTACTGGACTCCAAGAGAACAAAGCCTTCATGCTGCCTATTACATGCTATGTTAAAGATTAAGCACAGATGTCAAACAGTTTGCAGTCAGCCGAAAATTCTGGTTTATAGCCACATAAATTAAACCCAAATGCGTGTGTTTGAACTGCGGGTAAGGGGTGGTTATAATATCGCTGACATACTGCAGTGGATTGGAGTCGACATGTGAAGGTCCTGTGACATTTTACAAGCGTATATTATAAAAGTTACTGATTTAGCCATTTTGTGTTGTAATATTCCTCTCATTTATTCTCAGGCATGTACAGTCCGATGATCTCAAAACCTATAACAGATAAACACCGTCATTTACGGTATGTACATCCATGCATACATTTATCTAGCACTTCAATAAAGATAACAAGGTAAATATATCTCTGACATAAAAATACACCGATTGCTCTTTCAATTCAAAAAACGGAGTATGAATGCATTTAATGTGAAAAAGTTGCATGCCCACAAAGCCAGAGCTGGCCTTTGAGTAACTTTTATAGGCTTTGTAATTGCCTCTTAACAGCTAATTACATTAAATAACTGGATTATAATTTGAATTAAGATGTAATCAGCCTGTTTTCCAGTACAATCAGTGTAATCAGTAAATAAACAGCATACGTAATTAAAATGGCTGTCTTTCAACCCTTCAAAAATAATAGTATTTAAAAATATATATATAACAGATTTTCTTTGTTCAGGTTGGCAGTTCTGTGGTTGTACTGTGTATATACTCACTTATTACAAAAAAGACTATTCAACAACTAAATAATGCAGTACAGAGCCTTGATAAAAATTTAGCTGATATCAGCCAGTCTTGTAAGTTTTGCCTATAACTTGCATTAAAAGTGTGAAAGATTTTAATAGAAGCTGTGGTTTACCAAATGGGTGGTCTATTCCCTGCAGAACCACTTTTCACCCATTTAAAGCCTCATAATTTTTGTCTTAAGCACTTAATCCGTTCATTATCTGTAAATATAAATGCAATCACAGTGGACTCTTTTACACTTTTAGCCCTCTTTACTTTTTGCACACTTCCATGTGTTGTATATTAAATTTTAGATGGATGGAATTTTTGCCCATCAATCTTTACTCAAAGTAAATATTTGCAAATGTAAGCTTTGAGTCTTCTAGGTTAAGCCTCTGCAAGTTTTGCAGATGTGAAATTGGACAGTTTATCCCATTACTCCTGATGGACCCTCTCAAGCTTGTTATTCTATCTTGGTAAATTGTAAATGCTGTAAGACTTACTGGTGCTGATTTGTTGACGTTTCAGAAGTCAGGCATGTTACTAATTCCCAATTTACTTTGAGAGGCCGGCCAGTTATCATAAGAAAAGCCATACACACTCCGTTCACTGCTAGTGAAGCCCTTGCAAGCAGGTGTGGTTCAAAATTATATTGGTATTATAACGATATTGGTATTATAAGCAGTGTTAATTTTGTTGACGAATGATTTTCGTCATAGTTTTCGTCAACGACGAAAACGAGACAGATGAGAAAGAGAAAGATGAGAGAGGTCTGTAATTTTCATCATAGGTACACTTCAACTATGAGAGACAAAATGAGAGAAAAAAAATCCAGGAAATCACATTGTAGGATTTTTAAAGAATTTAATTATAAATTTGGTAGAAAATAAGTATTTGGTCAATAACAAAAGTTCAATTCAATACTTTGTAACATAACCTTTGTTGTCCATGACAAAGGTCAAACGTTCCTGTAAGTCTTCACCATGTTTTTGCACACCCTGTAGCGGGTATTTTGGGGCCATTCCTCCATCGATCTCCCTCTAGAGCAGTGATTTTTGGGGCTGTCGCTGGGCACACGGACTTCACTCCCTCCACAATTTTCTATGGGCTGAGTCTGGAGACTGCTAGGCCCTCCAGGACCTTAAATTCTTTTTACGGAGCCACTCCATCGTTGCCCGAGCGATGTGTTTTTTTGGGATCATGGTCATGCTGGAAGCCCCATCCACGTTCATCTTCAATGCTCTCACTGATGGAAGAGGTTTTGGCTTAAAATTCATCATGATACCTGGCCCCGTTTCATTCTTCCCTTAACACGGATCATTCTCTGTCCTCTTTGCAGAAAAACAGCCCCAAAGCATGATGTTTCCACCCCCATGCTTCACAGTAGGTATGGTGTTCTGGATGCAACTCAGCAATATCTTCTTCCTCCAGACTGACGAGTTGAGTTTTTTACCACAAATTTCTATTGTTGGCTTCATCTGACCACAGATATTCCCCAATCTTTCTTCTGGATCATCCATATGCTCTCTGGCAAACTTCATACGAGCCTGGACATGTACTGGCTTAAGCAATGGGGCCCGCCGGGAACTGTAGGTCTGATGGATCGGATACTCGGTGTAGTGGTTACTGATGGTAGCCCTTTGTTACTTTGGTCTCAGCTCTCTGCAGGTAATTCATCAGGTCCCTCTGTGTAGTTCTGGGATTTTTGCTTACCGTTCTCATGATCATTTTGACCCCACAGGATGAGATCTTGCATGGAGCCCCAGATCGAGGGAGATTATCAATGGTCTTGTATGTCTTCCATTTTCTTACAGTTGCTCCCACAGTTGATTTATTCACACCAGCCTGCTTGCTTATTGTAGATTCACTCTTCCCAGCCTGGTGCAGGTCTACAATTTTCTTTCTGGTGTCCTTCGACAGCTCTTTGGTCTTGGCCATGGTTGAGTTTGGAGTCTGACTGTTTGAGGCTGTGGACAGGTGTCTTTTATACAGATAACGAGGTCAAACAGGTGCCATTAATACAGGTAACAAGTGGAGGACAGAAGAGCTTCTTAAAGAAGAAGTTACAGGTCTGTGAGAGCCAGAAATCTAGCTTGTTTGTGGGTGACCAAAAACTTATTTTCCACCATGATATACAATTAAATCCTTTAAAAATCCTACAATGTGATTTCCTGGATTTTTTTCTCATTTTGTCTCTCATAGTTGAAGTGTACCTATGATGAAAATCACAGACCTCTCTCATCTTTCTAAGTAGGAGAACTTGGATAATCATTGGCTGACTAAATATTATTTTGCCCCACTGTAGAAATGAATTGACACCTTGTCAATGAATAAAAACGAAACAAAAATGTTTGGAAATGGAAATGTTAAAAAAGGATTTATGAACTGCAACCTTTACATTTCATATTTTAGTCAACTGAATCTACATGTACTGTAGATTTAGTCGACTATAATCTTATTACTGTATAATTAGTCAACTAAAACTAGACTAAAAACAATTCTGGTGATTAAATAATGACTAAAACTAAATTACATTTTAGTCAAAAGACTATGACTAAAACTAAATCAAAGACTGCTGTCAAATGAACACTGATTATAAGCCACTTCTTCAGTTAGCGTTCATGTCTTGTCCTAACTTTTTAAAGCCTATGTGTGCTCTATAGACTCCCAGAGACACGCTGGCTTCGGTGAGGGTCTATTAGCTCTGGAGCTTCAAAGTGGATTTTGCAAGTTTGAGGAACCAATGGTGCAATACCACAGTGAAATACTGATCATTTCATTGGCTAAAATATTGAATTCCACCTAGTTTAATTCATAGTATAGACACTTGGTAAACACTTCATTACACCATTTGAATGAAATGTGTGGTCCTGTGTGGTCAATGCAATCAGCTGTGGCTCCCACTTTGAAAGCCTGAATTGGATTAAGCGGGTTTGCAAAATGAGTAAGTGATCAAGTCTGAAATTAAATTCAATCTACTAATCTATATCTAATCACACAAACTATTTTTATAATGGTAAATTTGGCTAATAACAAATGTTCACTTGTGTCAGTGGATGGAGCCACTGTCTTTATGATGTCACAATTAAATGGGCCCTTTTTTATGGACTAAATGCTTAAAGGGCTGCTAAGTCAAACCACCTTTAGCCATACAAGCAGGCTACACTTCACACTAAGAAATGGCCAAACCTTTGTAGGACTCTCCATACTACTAGAGGGCTCTTAATGGGCAAACATCAAACAGGGAACAAATGAATGAATTCCCTCTAATCAGCACTTGTATGGAAACTGCCCCAATTAATGTGCATTTTTATCCGCTTGTTTAATACACTACTTTTTCTGCACGCAGCGCTATCATAATAAACAGCTGACCTGTTGTGTGATGTTAAATAAGTGTAAAAGCAAGAAGTGACTTTGTGGAAGTTTTGCCAACTTTGCTTTTTTACAGTAGCCTCTTAATTAGGTAATAAGCAGTAAAATGCTCGGATTAAAGCAGAGAAGTAAACTTTTAAAACGGAGTGCAGCCAGGAATGGTGCTCCCTTCATTCTGCAGGAATAGGTGGAAAGATTAAGGCGGAGTGTTATCACTTGCGGTATTATTATTATCATTATGGCTATGATTATTATCATTATGATTACTATTATTATCATTAACATGCATGTTGAGTGTCACAAAGCCTACATTATATTGTGCTCTGGAAAAGACATGGATTATTGGGGGGAAAGGTAAAATCATGAGAAGGTACATATACAACATTTGCCAGATGCCCTTACCCACAGCGACTTATGCTTGACACAGTTTTACAAGGTTTTACAAGCAGCTGAGATTGCAGGGCCTTTCAGAGACTGAGATTGACAGGGCTGGGAATTGAACCCTCAACCTCATGGTCAACGGACCTGTACCTTAACTGCTGCATTAACACAGTTCTTATAATGATAATCAATGAAAAAAGGAAAAATCTATACGGAAATAAAGCTTTCTGGGATATAGCGTACCTTTCATTGAAAGAGCAGACAAGAAAAAGGCGAGAAAGAAAAGGGAATGGAAATGAAAACACATCCATTGTCTCTTTCCTGCAAACTCCTGTCTTGTTTCTCGTGTCATTCCCTTTGCTGTATTCTTATTCCTGTATTCTGTCATTTGTTTTGTCATCTGTATGGTTTGTCCGGTGTTAGGCGTTACAAGCTCGACCTACTGTAAAGCATCGTTGGGTCCTTGAAAAGTGTTTTATAAATGTCATATACAGTATTATTATAATTACTCATTAAAGAAAATATAATATTAATTATAGAGAGACGATTTTCCCGTGACTTTACTGATGATAATTGCACTGACCGACGCTCTGTTAGTATTACTCCGCAGAATACACACGTAACCTAGCAACGATGCCCTCAAAACAGGCAAGTTATGAGTAAAACGCTACCGAAATGAAAGCTATAATCGGAGCTTCATATTACAGGTATTGCTGTGTTATCTGTAAGTCCAGCTCTTAACCCAGAGAAGCTGCTATTTCTGAGTGATCAGATTAACATCATACAAGTTTATAATCACTAATCATACGGGATCCCGACTTTGGTTATAACACCGGGATCTCACTCCGATTTGCTTCAGTCGGTAGAATAGTGGATCTTATAAACCCGACCCATTTCATTTGCTGAATGTAAATAAACATTTTTTTAATGTATTAAAACTTACCAGTCGATATATTTGTGTTTGTTGTCTGTATAATAAACAGTTATTGGTCATTCTGTTCTTCGACTTTAATGACTGAAGGGCTTAGCCCGGGGGTAACGATAGAATGGAACTATTTTACCTCACGCAAGGGTGCTAAACAAATCGCTTTCTCTGTCCTCTTTATCTTAAAATCTAACAATAAATGGCGATAATGGAACTCTGATATAAACGCAATAATCCATGAGAGGGAGTGCTTTAACACGAGATACTGGCACTGGTGTTCTGATCTACGACCGCATCACACCCGTGCCAATATCTCACATTGAAGCAAGACCTCGAGTGTATTACTGCTTAACTATATATAATTAAGATTACGAAATTGGAAGTTGAAAAATGAGTGGATGTCCCAGGAAAAGATGTCGTCTTGAAGGCAGCTTATGTAGCTCTAAAATCTCTGTAGTTTTGTGCATTAATGGTGTCATCACAGATCTGCAAATTATTTTTGCCAAGGGCACTGACCCAATCCCATACCGTGACAGAACCTGGCTTTTGAACTTGTTCCTAATAACAGTCTAGATGGTCCTTTTTGTCTTTTGTCTGGCACACGGCATAGATTTCTTCCAAAAAAGACCTGGAATATTGATTGGTCTAACCACAGTACACGTTTCCACTGTGTGATGGTCCATCCTAGATGCCTTCAAACCCAGAAAAGTTGCCGCTGCTTGTGGACATGGTTAGACTTCTTTTATGCACAGTAACATTTTAAGTAATTGTAATTATGTCTTTTAATCCTTTGCCCTTGAGATTATATCAACTATTGATGAATGATGGTTCTTGATGCAGTGCCATCTGAGGGATCAGAGATCATGGGTTTCAGTTTAGGCTTGCACCCTTGCCCTTTACAGACTGAAATTCCTCCAGATCCCTTGGATTGTTTAATGATATTATGTACTATAAAGGAATGTCATGTCATTCAGCAGGTAACTGTTTTGGTTGCATGGTATCCCCAGTCAACAGGACAAGAGGAGTGGGAGTTGGGGACCTCTGAGTGGTCTGAGTAAAGCTATGAGGACTGGAACTGGTGCTCGGAGTGCAGACTGGACTGATATTTAGTCTGTTCTTGATTCTTGTAACAATTCTTGTTATCATTAAACTAAAACTAAATTCAAAATACAGAAAGAAATCCAGATTACCAAAAGCTGATTCCGGTATATTTCCAATGTATTCCCACTAACAAATGTTTTAAGACCCTGCTCTCGAGGGGTCTGAGTTACAGTATGTAGGGTTATTTTTAGTTCCTCATGGCAAGTCAGAGGAGAGTAAAAGCCGTCAGTGACGTCCTTCAGCTAATGAGACTGTATGCACAACTCCAGCCATAACGCTCCATTTCTATTCATGTATTGTATCTTTAAACCTCTCCTTCTGAATGGGTGTACGCAACCGACCTCTCACGTCTCACCAGATCTAAGCCTTTCAGCTCACATTTCAGATCTCATTCATGAAAAGCGTATCACTGCAGAAGAAAACAAAAACAACTGACGCCAGATGCTGTCTTTCAGAGCTGTGAAGACAAAACCTATTGAACCAAAACAAACGTGTTCAGAGAGGATCACAGTCTCGGTTTGCTTCAGTTTACCTCGTCATATAGGACTACAGGGAAGGTGCAGTGACAGTTTCCCAGAAGTGTGTAAAGGTACAATGACCTGGTACGAGCAGGTAGGTGAGGATCATGTCTTAGGAAACGCCCAGCATTTATGCTTGTCATAGAGGGCTGTTAAACGGGAAGTCGATATCGACAGACTGTATAACCTTCTTTACCTACAGCATGTTAAAACTAAACGTATAGACAATTCATTAGTTACATATGTCATTTCTACCCTAGATTTACTTGGTTCTGCGTCCCATCACCTTAATAGTATCAATCTTGTCCAGCAGATTCTACCAGTCTTCAGATACTGTCAGTCAAAATTTCCCAAATGTATTTGATTCCTTTGACTGGTGTCTATTATGCACTCTGACGTCTTTCTTCCAGCCCAGTGAACAAAACAGTATCTCTGTCAAAACAGCTCTTCACGTGTTCTGCACACGCCACAGAGCCTGGTCTACAACTGCTAACCTGTTTTTAACCAATGGCTGTGAACAATAGTGGATACAACGTTATTTGATTTTTTAAAAAGGAAGTGTTCCTTACATTTACATGTATTTCATTGCAGACAGTATTAACCCAAGATATTTCATGTTTTCTCTGGTCAACTTCAAATGTTTATAATCATGATTTGGTACAACAGCAGTATCCATGAAAGGCTTTGTCTTTGAAGAGCAAAGATAGGCAGAGGATCTCCAGTTTATCAAAAAATCTGTGAAAAAATCATTGAAATGTTTAAAAACAATGTTCCTCAAAGACAGATTGAAAGGAATTACATGATTTGGATTTTTTGCGTTGTCTTGTTGAAAAATGAATGGATGACACTGGAGAAGATGTCATCTTGAAGACAGCTTATGTAAATCTAAAATCTCTGTACTTTTCTGCATTAATGCTGGCATCACAGATTTGTAAATTATCTTTGCCAAGGGCACTGTCCCAATCCCATACCGTGACAGAGCCTGGCTTTTGGACTTGTTCCTGATAACAGTCTGAAAAAGAAGAAAAAGACCTGTAATAGCGTCTGGTCTGACCACAGTAGACGTTTCCACTGTGTGATGGTCCATCCTAGAGGCCTTCGAGCCCAGAAAAGTTGACACCACTTCTGGAGATGGTTAGACTTCTTTTTTGCACAGTAACATTTTAAGTAATTACGTATTTTAATGCTTGGAAAAGGAATCCCTTGCTCTTGAGATTATATCAACTATTGATGAATGATCCCTCAGACGGCACTGCAGCAAGAACCATCAGAGGTCACCAGTTTCAGTTTAGGTTTTCACCCTTGCCCTTTACAGACTGAAATTTCTGTAATGATATTATGTACTGTAGAGGAAGAAATCTTTAAAACCCTTCTGGTCTTTCTTTGAGGAACATTTGTTTTTAATAATTTCAGTAATGTCATACACATTTGTTGACAAACTGGAGATCCCACTTATGCTCCTCAATGACTTTCCTAGATGCCGCTTTTGTACCAAATCATAATTACAATTCTACGGGTTTCTCTTAGATGGGCCCCTCTCTACTGGGAGAGTCCTGCTGTTGAATAGGAACAACCACAATAAAAGACAGATTCGCAGAAAGCCTACGCCCTCAAGCCAAAGACACCAGTAATGGAAAGGGTTAAGGGAAATAAAGTAAATGTGTTTAGGGAGTATTGAGGAAGTCAGGATTGCATTAGAAGTGTTTTCCCAGTCCCCAGGACATACCACAAAAATCTATTGTTGGAATCCATTTGCAAATTGTCTCTGAAGCCAATGGTACATTAATCACGTTGAGTAAAGGCTAGCCCAGTGGAAAACCTAAGCTTTTCCTGTCTCTCAAGTTACAGCACGTGGTGGCTTCCCCAGTTTACACACACACACAAAGACATATGTAGTCCAGGTCTACCCTTAGAATTTCCATTAGCCTGCTGTTAGGCTTCCTGACACTGGATATTTACAAGAGATGGGAGGGGGGAAATGACAGAAAAACGAAGCATATTCTCTTTCTAATGGGGAAACTGGACGAGAGGAGGTTTGGGCCGTAATGAGTTGCAGAAGCTGTTGGGAACAAAGTATGATCTTGCCTGCACTGCCCATCACTGGCTCCTCGGGTATCTGTCCTCATAATCATAAAATGAACTACCGCTTCACAGAGATTAAGGATCACAAATCCACACGTTTACGCATAAAACAAGGGAGATCATTTTTCAAGTTGTTCTACGAGATGTGCACTGGAGAAAATGTCCAATGTAAATACCGGTATCAGTTCTAGTCTTTATAGGATTCTTTAAATAACATATTGTTTGGCAGGCATGCTCTACCTGAACCCTATGTTTCAGGCGTGCCATATCAGTACAGCCATGTGTTGCTTAACGTCCACAGTACATTCTGTAAAATTGTACGTTATGTGAGCTGGACACTGTCCAAACACCATATTATATTCTGTACTGTACAATGCTGTATGTGTTACTGTAGTGTAACGATAGCCAAGACACTCCAGCGTTTCCCATACACTGATTTATTTCAAATCAACACTGACTGAGTCCCTCCTTCACACTGCTGTGTCTAATCCACTCATACCAGCACCACCACCACATCAGTGTCACTGCAGTGCTGAGAATGATCCAGCACCCAAATAGTACCTGATCTGTGGTGGTACTGACCATTAGAGAACAGAGTAAACAAGGTATGTAGAAAAATCTATATGGTTAGTGCAACTGATAAAATGTGCAATGAGTGTAGAAACAGGGAGGTGTACCTAATAAAGTGATGGTGTGTGTGCTGTATATACTGTATAAGACAAACATTATGCTGGGCTTCCCCTCAGCCTCATACTTCTATTAAAATGATTAAAAGTGATTTGATCAACCTTCAGGGTTCTAACTAAGCATACAGACAGGTGCAAGTTACAACCTCAAAAGGACATGGATCCATCATCAGTCACGATACAAACACATCATAAAGAGGACTTAAGCGACATGTCCGGACTTGCCTCGGAGACTGAGGTTAAGACATGAATGAGTGATGTTTGTGTAAACTTAAGACTAAAACAAGCACACACAGACAGAGACTATAAAAACATTTTCAGAGACTTAACCCAACAAATTTAACTTAATGCTAGCTGACCCTAATGGCATTTCATTTAGTAACAATGCTATTTAATGAACTAGTCGGCTAAATGCGCACGATGCAATGCTTCATTTCTCACCCTGCTCTGAAAATACTTCATTGTTTCATCTGAATTCCAGTCTTCTCAGTGCAAAGAAGATTTCTGAGGACCTCAGAAAAAGAGTTGTTGATGCTCATCAGGCTGGAAAAGGTTACAAAACCATCTCTAAAGAGTTTGGACTCCACCAATCCACAGTCAGACAGATTGTGTACAAATGGAGGAATTTCAAGACCATTCTTACCCTCCCCAGGAGTGGTCGACCAACAAAGATCACTCCAAGAGCAAGGCGTGTAATAGTTGGTGAGGTCACAAAGGACCCCAGGGTAACTTCTAAGCAACTGAAGGCCTCTCTCACATTGGTTAATGTTAATGTTCACGAGTCCACCATCAGAAGAACACTAAACAACAATGGTGTGCATGGCAGGGTTGCAAGGAGAAAGCCACTGCTCTCCAAAAAGAACATTGCTGGTCGTCTGCAATCACGTGGACAAGCCAGTAGGCCAGGGTTAGGCTAAAATAATGGTTTGGGGCCTGTTTTGTTTTGGCTGGCCATTTTCTGGGCCAGGACGGCTTGCAATCATTGATGGAAAAATGAATTTTCTTGGAAATGATATCCAGAGGAATTTAAAAGGGAAAACTGTCAGGGAACAATTGCTGTTTCCATGAAACTGAATCTCAGAGAAGGCTGGGTTCATGCAGGGCAAGACACACGGACCCTATAAGCAACCACCAAGCCGGGCCGTGTTCTACCAAAGAATGGTTACAGAAGAATAAAGTTCATGTTTTGGAATGGCCAAGTCAAAGTCCTGACCTTAATCCAATGGAAATGTTGTGGAAGGACCTGAAGTGAGCAGCTAATGTGAGGAAACCCACCAACATCCCAGAGCTGAAGCTGTTCTGTACGGAGGAATGGGCTAAAATTCCTCTAAGCCGGTGTGCAGGACTGATCAACAGTTACAGGAAACGTTTAGCTGCACAGGGGGGTCACACCAGATACTGAAAGCAAAGGGTCACATACTTTTGCCACTCACTAATATGTAATATTGGATCATTTTCCTCAATAATTAAATGACCAAGTATAATATTTTTGTCTCATTTGTTTAACTGGGTTCTTTTTATCTACTTTTAGGACTTGTGTGAAAATCTGATGATGTTTAAGTCATATTTATATGGAAATGTAGAAAATTCTAAAGGGTTCACAAACTTTCAAGCAGCACTGTACTTCACAATAAGACCCTTCTTTTCACTGGAGAGGTGTGGATTTTCATGGGGAGTAAAAACACATATTTTGCACTTATATTACGTCTTTCTATCGGTACGTTAAAACAGGTTTACATTGAGTATAGTTGAGTTCAGCGCTAAGAACAGAAAGGGATTTGACAGGTACTATTGCCATCTAGTGGTACATTTGGTGTACTAGTGGAACAGACTACTGACCAAACTTCCACCATCGTAAACGTTTTTCAGAGATAAAGTCCAGAGCACTTTCGTAAAACAGAAATGTAATCTTTAACCTGACGTTTACATGGTAGAAAGTTGCTTCATTGATACAATACAAAGTTCAAATATTAGTAATGAGGATAATAAAGTTTCACTGAGAAATATACTCACTTTCCATACCCACATAATGTAATTCAGTGTTACAGGGAGCAAGGGTCTAGCTGGCAGCACAGGGCACAAGATGGTAACACTTTCTGGTCAGGGGTCCATTCCATCACGTGTACACACACACACTTTGGAGACACTTCCAAATAACCTAATGCATAGTCTTTGAGAAGTGGGAGGAATCCGGTGTATCCACAGAACACTCTCCACACAGACATACAAACCTGGGACAGGATTCAAACCTGGGTCTCTAAAGTTTGAGGCGATAGCACTAACTATGGACTGTGGTAGGCTAGTGGTTAAGGTAGTGGACTCTGGACAAGAAGGTTCAGGGTTCAAATCCCACCTCTGCCAAGCTGCCATTGAGCAAGACCCTTAAAGCACAATTGCTTGGATAGTAACAGTTGTAAGTTTCTCTGGATAAGGGCACCTAATAAATGCCTAGATGTGCCATCATACCAGAGGTGGAATATGAACCCTGGACTTTAGTCCAGTACCTTAACCTGTAGGCCACCTCAGTCCCAGGAGGTAACTCACTCTTCATTTAGGGGGTCAGAACTGGGTCGTATTTCATGTTTCATATCCAGATATAAGACGCATATAAAGACCAAGTGTAAATGAGGTCCTAATCTAAACCGGGTGGCTATCTGTTAAAACATGTGAAAAAAAGAAACTGAAATGTATATGTTTGGTATTTTTTGGACTGTTTGGGAATTTCCTCCAGTTCCATTAACCATCATTACAACAAGTAACATGAATTTTGAGGATGTGGGGTTAAATAGTATTGCACTAATAATTTGATTTAAGATGCTCCTGTTAAACACATTTTATATTTTCTGGCTTCACTCAGCTTCGTTTACAGCGCAACGACCCCCCTCCGTTAAGATAATGGTTTGATCCTTTACCCATCGTCTATAAGCAAGCGACGTCATTACCGTCCTCACAGCAGGGGTGTTGTGCTAAGTTTCCTTCTCCCTTTATTTCAGTCATTTATTATCATTTTATACAGATAAGGGCTTTTTCTGTCTCACGTTTTCAGCATCGTTATGGGTAAATCTCATAGTTAACACAGTTTTATATATAAGTGTTTTTGTAGCTCTGAAGTACAAAAATATCTCAATTGTATATTGATACGCAGTGTGATGCTAGCTGCTGCCATGGTGGTCTTGCAGCATCAGCTCAATAAAAATGGAATTTCGTAATAAGAATGTTTTTATTCTGCACTGTAAACTGTTTTAGGAGTATTACCATCAGTTTAATGCTCATTTCATCCTCTTAACAACATGTATTACCAGGTAACAGCATCTTCTTGTTTCTTGGGGAAGAAAACAAAATGTGTAAATACTTGCAAAAAATATACAATCTTTTTGTTTTTAATTCCAGTCTCAGATTTTTCCAGTTCAGTAAAAACTTTTGGAACCTGGTGGATGATCCAATCACTGTAACAACAGCTGTGTAAAGTCTTACTTCATGAGCTCTGATTTTTCATCCATGATATTTTTGCACTCTACCTGTGCAGAAGAAACTGTGGTAGCGGTAGCGGTAGCGGTACTGGACTATGGACCAGAAGGTCCAGGGTTCAAATCCCATCTCTGCCAAGCTGCCACTGTTGGGTCCTTGAGCAAGGCCCTTACCCACAATTGCTTGGATTGTAAGACGCTCTGGATAAGTGTGTCTGCTAAATGCTGTAAATGTAAGAAACAGGGCTTCAATACTATCATCACCCCAAGTCATGTAACACGAGCCCACAAGGTTAGGATAACATTTCTAGTATTTACATCATAAAAGGACTCAGTTATTGTGTGTGTGTGTGTGTGTGTGTGTGTGTGTGTGTGTGTGTGTGTGTGTGTGTGTGAATAAAGCTGTGTACAAGAATGATTTCATATGGCTTATGTACATAAATGTTAGATCAACCTTTAAGGGAAATTAATTGATATTCAGATTATAATCACTTGTTAATCACTGATTTAATGTGTTCCAATGATGTGCTTATAAACTTATCTTCATTTAAACTTTTTAATTTGGTCGGAATTTTTCCCTGAATTTTGTGATAGGCCCAAAAAAATTGAATGATCTGATTGGTTGGAAATTTTTGCAGAATTTTCTGATTGGTTTGAATTTTGTGCCAAATTTTCTGATTTGTCAAATTCCAACAAATCTGGTCAAAACTGGTCGAAAACCAATCAGAAAATTTGGCGAAAACTTCAGACCAATCAGAAAATTTGGCCAAAAAAATCAGACCAATCGGATCCTACGATTTTTTTTGACCAATCAGAAAATTCGTGGGAGAATTCCGACCAATCGGATTGCTCGAAATTTCCACCAATCAGAAAATTTGCCAAAAAATACCAACCAATCAGATCGCTTAAAATTTCGACCAATCAGAAAATTTGGCTGAAAATTGCGATCAGTCAGGTCGCTCGATTTTTCGCCCAATCCGAAAATAACCTGAAAAATTCTAGCCAATCAGATCGCCCAATTTTTCGACCAATTAAAAAAAAAGGCGAAAAATTCCAACCAATCGTATTACTCGATTATTCAGCCAATCAGAAAATTCGGTGAAAAATTCTAGCCAATCAGCTTGCTTGATTTTTCGACCAATCAAAAAAATAGGTGAAAAATTCTGACCAATCAGATCGCTCGACTTTTCGGCCAATAAGAAAATTTGGCGAAAAATTCCGACCAATCAGATCGCTCAATTTCTTGGCCAATCAAAAAATTCGCTGAAAAACCAAAATTCAGATCTCTCTATTTTGCCAGTAATGAGAGAATTTGGTTACTAATAAATTAACCAGTGAACCGTGGTACAAACGGTAGGAAATGTAGCTGGTCTGAAGTCAAACATGCTGGTTTATTCACACTGGTATTACTCAGTTACCTCTGTGTGAGCAGCACTTCCTGGGAGTTTCACCACATATACGCTAGGAGAATTACAAATTGATTTGTTGGCTTGGGTGTTTTTTCACATTTTTGTTAATGGGGTAGAACGTCAAGAATACAGTCCTGTCACTGCTGCTGCTGGGCTGCTGCTGAAGGCTCAGTCATGTGATTCAATATTATTTTGTTGAGCCTCTCAAGTCTTAAAGCCCAAGTCTGATTCCAAGTCACTGACGGCAAAGTCAAAGTTGAGTCGGGTCAGAAGTCCTCTGACTTATACCCAAACAACTAGCAAATCACATAACGTTATATTTATAAATTATTGATAAAACATCTTCTGTCAGACTTTACAGTTAATTGGATTTAAAATAAGATACAAGTTCTCAGTTCACCAACATCAAGACACCTTTCTAGTATAAACAACCTGGCCATGTTTTGCTACAATGTTCACTGCTCTGCTGGTGTCTGCTCGTAACTGCTTACTAAGCTAATGAGCCAACACATTGCTTCGTCCATGGAGCCAGTGTATAAAAGTATCACATTTTTTGGACAGCCATTGTAAGAACAATTTACTCACATAATAACACTCAATTCACTCAAGCTACACACATCCTTGTGTAGCTATTAAATATTTAACCCAACATACATGAAATGTTAATAATAAATTACTGACATTTTTCGCTTTCTACACATATACAATCTTGCATCCTTACACTAGCTTTATAATTATTTGCTATGGTTATCCGGGTAACACGTGCTAAAATACAACTACTACATAGCCTAGCATTTGCCACATTGGTAAGATAATTTAGCTAACATGCAGGCTGTATTTGATAGCTCTCAGAAAATAAGCAGAAAATAATTAGTATTACATCCTTGTTAAAGCAAGAAGATCCACTTCAACAAGGCCGACAAGCTATTCTGGTGATCTGGGTCAGTCATAACTGCCATAACATATTTAGAATGCTATATTTATAAATAAAAAATCCACTTTATCAGAGACCTTCTAAGGAATGCCCATTCACAATTGGACATTCCTTGTATGGAAATAAGATACTTGAACTTGGAGTGAAGCAAAAAAACAAGGTGAACAAGGTTTCTGTGGATCGGTTTCAATGTGAATCCACATTAGAATGGGAAAATCAAGCAATCTGAGACTTTAAAAGGAGGCGTGGTCACTAGACTAGCCAGAGCCAGTATTTCAAAAACTGCCAGCGTTGTGGGGTTTCTTATGCAATGGTGTCAAGAGTACGCAGAGAATAACGTGGCCCGAGGGAAAACATCCAGAGAAAGGGGATTCTGTGGACATAAACAAGTCGTCAAAGAAGGGGCCAGAGGAGGATGTCAAGAGTTACTGTCACCAGTAAAGTAAGACCTTATTACAGGTGCCTAATCGTGCATAATGAGTGCAATGCTACCCCCTTGTGGTCAGATTATAGAAATGTGAACCGCTGCTGCTTTCCGTCAGGCTTCAGTACCGAGTTGTGTAGGTGGGCGGTTCTATAGAATCGGTGCCATTTGGATTTAACAAAGCTTATAAAAGATACATTAAAATATTAAAACTCTGATGTGACTCCGTAACATTTACACGTTAGAGAAGGAATCCCTCGTCATAACATAAAACGTTAATATTTTTTAATCGTTTCACATTCAACTCCATTACAGCTCTTTTGTAATTCAACTCTGAATGTTTACAATAGGCTTAAGGTCATAATGTGGTTTAGATGTCCATTGTAAATGATCACATAACTAAATAAAATCAGGTGATGATGAACTGATTGATCATAAAACTTCGCATTTTCTAGAGGATTTTACCTTTTAAAATTCTTCACCAAGAAAAAAGTGTGGAGTTTTGGTCCTCCCACGGTTGCTTCCTTTTAATGTTTAGCGAGATTTATGTTTAGCCACTGTCACCCAAGGCTTGCTCGATTTAGACTTTGGGTTGGACAGCAGAAGATAACAGAGCTGCTTTGAGACAATGCTCCGTTGTAAAAAGCGCTACAGAAATAAATCTGACCGGACTTTGAAGAGAGCCAAACTGAACGACAGTGCCCTCTAGTGGATACTTTTTGCTTACCATGTCTGACTACCGAATGGTAGAAATAGCTCAATCAGGTTGAGTGCGTTCGACGAATGTGCTCTTCCAGAGTAGAGCAGAACTGTTGTAGGACCCAACAATGGCAGCTTGGCAGATGTGGGATTTGAACCCTGGACCTTCTGGTCCAGGGACCTTCTGGTCCAGAGTCCAATACCTTAACCGCTAGGCTACCACAGTCTAGGCTAGGCTAAACGCTAATTTCTTCTGAAATTCCAGATTTTTTCAGAGGAAAAAATGTTTTAACGGGCATCTTAAATCAAATTAACCAAAGGGTGCCATAATACTTAACATTGTGTCCTTAAAAGCCCTGTTGTTGTAACGATGGTGACGAGCATAGGGACATTCCTAACAGTTCAAAAACAACAAACGTATACATTTCGATTTTTGTCTTCATAGTGCCTTGTAAAACATGCTGTATTTGAATTGTATTTTGATCAATGTTCTGAAGAGTTATCAGTAATATACTACTGTATCTTGGTATGTTGAATGTATTTTAAATAGCGCTACATCTGTAAAATGAAGCGGGGGGGGGGGCTATGTTAGAGGGGACAATTACTTTCTACCTAATGTGCATTGCGGGCATTAGCTCTAGTATATAATGCACTTCTGAAAAGCTCCATTAGTAGGCTATATGTGAGATATAATGTACATCATGTAGACCAAGTCAGGCTGTTCAGTCAGATCCTTACATTTATTTGTGCAAATATTGCAAAGGTCGTGTAATACAGTGGGTAAACATACACCTTTAGCATCCATGTGTACGTACTCCGATTGCATATTTTAAAAACCTGGATAATATATAACACAACCTATTCTCATACAGTCATGTCAGAAAAGCCTGACACCTGGATAACAACCATCACCTTACAGAAGCAGTGTGCTATTACTGTATACCACAACTGATCCACCAATAACAAACAATAACTATAGATCTCTGCCATTTAAGAAACACACAAGTCATGATGATCAGCTCAATTATTACCACATACTGTGACTGTGGGGTGGTGGACATTTTCATAACCTGGTGTACACTCCTGGGTAAAAATAGGGCCAAACCCAAAACTGCAAAAACAGTTCAAACAGTTCACGAGCAGTTGGAAAATCATTCCCAGTTTGTACTTAATGTGAGACCAAATATTAAAACATGAGGCTGGTAGGCTGTGGCAGAACAACTAATCTTCTAAGACAAAAGATGCTCCAACAGTTCACTTCAGCAACCAGCAGCAATGATCAAATGATGGTACAGGTCTCAGAAGGGCATTTTCTTACTTTTTGCTGATTATATATGATCAATGATTTGTTGTTAGGGCCATTAAAAGTAATATTTTGCACATTTAGGTTGGGCCCTTTTTGCCCAGGAGTATACAATTAAAAAAACTGAACACCTCAACATACGCAGATGCTGGTAATTTCCAGCAGGGAATTTCAGGGAGTAATGGAGACTTTACTCTCACTTTATTAGGTACACCTTGCTGTTACTGGGTTAGACCCCTTTTGCCTTCAGAACTGCCTTAGTTCTTCATGGCATAGATTCAACAACGTGCTGGAAGCATTCCCTAGAGATTTTGGTCCATATTGTCAGGGTAGAATCATGCAGTTGCTGCAGATTTATGGACTGCCCATCCCAAAGATGCTGGATTGGATTGAGATCTGGTGACTGTGGAGGTCATTTGGGTACAGTGAGTATCAGTCATGTTCAAAGCAGTTGAACAGGTGTAAATAATACTATAGGAAATCATAGTGACATGATGTAAAGAAGAGTTGTTTTTACAGTCATGCACTTATTTGCATACAGAAGGATGGCTTGGTCCTGTCCATCCAAATAAATGCCTAAACACACCAGATGCATGAGCTGAGTTTATATACATCACTAAAGTATTCATTATAACTATTGCAGTTCAAATAAAGCCCCCTGTGTGTGAATTAAATCTCAACTGGTTTGGCACATAATGATTGATTCTAACAAAACATGTGACGCATTGAATTCTAAAGTGTGTTGAATTCAGTCCCTCGTTAGAAGGACTCAAACCCTGGTATTCAAAGTCGTATAATGGGGCGTTTTAATGCCCCAGCCTGCTATCCGAACCACTAATCTGCTACAACAAACGATGGTCAGGAGAAGAATGGAAATTAATGGTTTTTCCGAATGGTTTCTAATCTCTACCTAAACCCTGCACTCATTACTAGAAGAAACAGGTGAGGCAGTACAAAGCATGCACGTGTGTGTAGGGTTGGGTATTGTTGATATTTCATCGATTCCGGTTCTTATTGAGTCATTTTTACATCAAGACTTATAATGGGATTAAATGGGAAGAAAACAGGGTAAAGTAAAATGACCCCTGGTTCATCATTTCAGCAGTAGAAATGACTTATGACCAGGAGAAAGTGAGAGAAGTTTGGTTTTCCTAGGTCATTGTTTAAGGACATTAAACCAATTGTTCACGTTAAGCTTTTTAGACTCTCCTGGCTAATGCAGCAGTCGCTGGAGGTTTAGATGTTTTGCCATTTTGGAACTGTGACCTCCTTTACAACAGATCACGTCTCCACACATACATTTAGCCTTTTTGGTTTCTCTAAAAGTGGAGCCAAACTTCTGATCTTCCGCTACTGATCAATGTGCATTTGAAGCATAAAATGCATTAGTAGGAACCGATAAGTGAAACTGGTTCTTGGAATTTTGGAACCAGTTCCCATGCCCAACCCTACACGAGCCCAAACATGTTGGTACGTGATGATCGAGCCCCTGCACATTAGAGAGGCAAAGCCCTGTTCAATCCACAGCTAACAGCCAGCCAGCAGGGCCAATCATAAAATCATCTTCACCACTATAAACTATATAACGCTGACATCACTGATGGTAAGCAGGCTTTGATTATCCAGGAACGCAAATCTTTCCATAGGTTATAATAAACAGGGCCCCATTTTACAAACATTTGAATAAAGGGGCTCAACGGTTTCTCCAGTCTACAACCTGTGCAGTTTATACGTAGGCCGATTACCAGCCCTCCCTTTCTTACAGTAGGTGAGCTATGTGAAAACATCCGACCTGCAGGTTTTACACATCACTGTCCAAGAAATCCAAGACGACCTGTAAAATCCAGAAAGAGAACTCGAGTGCTGTGCAAGGAATGCAGATGATCCATGAAGTGAATTTTGGATCTCGGCCTTTGAGTTGTTTTTTTGGCTCATTGAGCCATGGCTACATCATGTCCTGGAGAAGCAGCAGAGCTGAAGGCGTACTTGTGTGATTGTGAGGAAGTTCGTTTGCCCTTGCTTCTGTGATGAGAGTGATGTCTATGGGACGGCACAGCCTGCTGCTCTGGAGCAGGAGAAGTCACGGCAGGAAGAGCAGCCAAGGCCTGGGACTTCGCTTGAGGACAAGACCGTGCAGCAGTCTCCAACAAACCTTTAGTACCCTGAGCGCACTTATAGAGGATTAAAGAGAAAAGCAGGGAAAGGAAGAAATCGGAAACAAAAGCAGAAGAGTTTTGGGGTAAATGATATATGAGGTAGATGTGTGAGGGAAGGGAAACAGGGACAGAGAGAAAGAGATATTAGTTCAATAGAACACACCCACCCATGGAAAAAGGGAAGAAGTCATCAACAAGGGCAGAACTCAGTAAATCACGAGCATGTTAGTAGCAGATAGCAGCAGTAGTTTGGGAAAAACACATGCGGCTGATGAGCAATAAGGAGGTAAAGGATCAAGGAAGTTCCTTCTTTGCTATAACAGCTGAACAGTTCCATAAACTTGCCCTTACATCATGACATCAGCACCTTCTGACACTCGGTCATAGGGAAGCCTATGCGGGGCAAGGTATGCGTTTACATGCACTTCATAATCCAATATCTGATAAATGAAGTAGTCATGTAAACAGCATACTCCGATTTCTTAGATCAGATTAAGAAATCTGATAAAGTTCAGTAATCGGATTTCTCAGCGCATGTATACTCTGGTTTTAAATCGGTTTCCTCAGTAACCTAACCGGATAAAGTGTAGTGCTGTAGCGGCTAGCAGAATCAAACACGGTTGCCAGGTCCAAGTATTCTAAGAAAATTTGCATTACTTTTCTTAAAAGTCAATTACAAATATTGGTAGTCATAGGTTGCAGGTTTTTCAAGCTTGTTTCTAAAGTATAGTTGTGTATTTGGGCTTAATCCCTGATCCTGTCTCTCTCTCCCTCTCCAATAATCCTGCAAGTAGATTTTGTTCAACCTCTAAAATGAAAAGGACAATGTACACCATTAGTATTTTTAACTGATCAAGTGGTCACGCTCACATTTTAGTGAGTTTTTTTTTTTTTTAAATCTTTTGGGCTTGTTTCCATATACTGATTATTTTTCCTCGCAGGATCTGGCAACCAGACACTTTGGCAAAGCCTGTATGACCGTACATGCTTGAAAAAATTTGAATATTCTTCATTTTCTAGGTGGTAGGAAATCTCAAAACGGGCCGGTGGCAAAGTAGAAATCCGATTAGAAATCAGAGTCATGTGAACCCGGAGGTTTCCCATTATCTGATCACTCATGTGCATGCAAACTTATTGATTGGATTACTGACAAAATCAGATTTTCCAGTTATCGGATTAATAAGCGCACTCAACAAGGATACCAAATAAAAAAAAGACTTCTATATTAATAATGTCATGGAAATGTTCAATTTAACAAATTAAAACAGAAAACGAAGATAAATAATGGCAGTGGTTCAGTGGATAAGAGTTTGAATTGAAAGATTCTGAAATCCCAGCTCTGCTAAGCTGCCATTATTGGGCCCCTTGAGCAAGAACCTTAATGCTTAATGCTTTTCAAGGATTTAATATTTTTGAATGGCTTTTCCATGATCAGCACCTATGCTGGCATTGTCGCAATTTAGCTTCTGGAACCGGAAGTTCCTGAGGGCCTGGGTTCAAATCACAGGAGGTGCAGTTATAGAACCCTCCAATGACCTGGCAGCAGGTAAATTCCAGGTTAGACTACAGAACCTGAGAACAGGATACTTTGCTTGTTTTTTTCTGATCTGACTTGCAGGGACTCCAGAACCTATTCTCAGAGAAAACACCAGACGATATTCCATTCCATCGCAGGGCACCACACTGGGGACGGAACCCCCGACTGGCCTCCAGTCCCTGAGCTGTAACTAACGGTGTCGGGTGGGCTAGCATATTAGACTGCTGCACCTCCAGAGCACCATTGAAATAATTCACTAACAGTATTTCTTTATAGCTTGTTTACTGCAACACAACATTTTCAAACAATAAACAATATATTAGCAAAAGAATACACTTTTTAATGCAAAACATTCATTTTATTAGGTACTTTCAGTAACAGCATGTTCAAACTGTTAGCTCGTGTGCCAGGCCTGCTGTGAAACTGTACAGTCACATTTAGTGTTTCCGCTGTCGCACAGTAATGAGCAAAACATACTAGAGTGCTCAGCATTCACTACGTTCACAGACTCTCCATACAGTCTAATACAGTGTATGTGAACGCAGTATGGTGGCTCAGTGGGCAGCAAGAAGGTCCTGTATCTGCGTGGGGTTTACTCCGGGTATTCCGGGTTCCTCCCACAGTCCAAAGACATGCACGTTAGATTAACTGTTTACACTAAATTGGCATTGACTTGTGTATAAATATGACTAATCTCCAAATAGCTTTGTGTAGAAGCTGTAACCTTGTGTGTGTCGCTGAAATGACCACTGATTTGATGTCAAATAAAACCAAATAAACAAAAAACATGGAATGTGTAGAACGTATAGTGAGGAGGAGACCATTTTGGACACCCAAGTTCAAGTGTCTCTGGGTAAAGCAGAAAAAATGTGTATAAAAGTATTTTTAAAAAATGACCGGTGTTAAAATAAGCGTGTTAACGCATTTATTTTAACAGCCCTAATTTTAACATATAGCAGTTCATGGAGTATGAGTGACCCTGTTTACACCTTCCATCAGTATGTGCTTTCAGTATTCAGACAGATTTCATGACTGCTTGAAAAGCAAAGTGAAAAGCACACCCACGATCCCACATTCACTGAATGTTTTGCTAAACGGAAACGAGTTTAACAATGCTGAAATGTTGTTACTGGAGCGCTTTCGTGTCCCCCTCTGGCAGGCTGGAGTTTTATTTATTGAAACATCTTCCGAGGCCAGTATGAGACAAGATTGGTTCTGTGAAGGGGGTGTGGTTATAATAACATCATCGCTTCAAATGCAAGCAGCTCAGCCATCACTCAAATGGATGACAAAACAAACTGTACTTGTCCCCCTTTTGGTTTAAAACATCCTTTTTAGGATTAAGCCATTTATGGGTCCAGCTCATTGCAACCAAACCCACCATCAAAACCATTCATGATCTCTTTGATCTGATACTCAAAGTAACGTACCTATGAGAAACGATCTCAGTACAACTCACGTTAGCTAAAACTGTTAGTGCGAGGTGTAAACAGGTCCCGTAGCGCAGCTTTTAAGATATTAAAATCAATCACTATGAACATTGGTGAATGCTCATCAGTGCAAGAACCAGCATTGTGGGTTTGGTACAAGGCAACATGCAGGCTTAGCACAACCCAGGCCATGCCAGCTTATACTGTGGACCAACACCTGCGTCTTACTGACCTCCCCGTCCCACTTCCACTTCCCTTTGAATCCACACCGATTCATCAACTGGCACAGGAAAGTGCAAAATCCAGGCAATTATCCTCCTAGACATACAACCGTAGCTATGACTGTGGTAGCAGTAATGTATCTTAAGACGACTGAGAAATAATGATGGTAATTATACCATTAGGCATAACCATTAAGACAACTAGGCTAATTGCTTACTTGTTTAAAAATACTTTATTTACCATTAAAATAGGTAGTTTGTTATATTTTTAAAATTAGACAAAAGACCCATCAAATAAATACAAAGACGCATCAAGAAGATTTACAAAATCTCTGGATATGTTTTGTTGTACAGCACAATCACCTGCAAACGGACTGCTCGTTCTCCATATGGAGATTATCTCAGTGAGATTTAACATGCACAGGTATTGTCTTTTATGAATTTGTGTCACATCACGTCTGTGCAGATTCTGTAAACCTTTCGGCAGACACCACTTGGGCTTCACTCAAACACTTGAAGTATAACGTAGTAAATACTTACCAGGCATTCAATGAACACAAAAAGTCAAACAGGCTAAATTTCAGTTGGTCATGCAAAGTTCCCAGGCAGAACACAGGTTCTGAATCTAACGTCACCATGGCAAATGTAAACACAGACGATGTAAACAATGTCTTACATTCTGCTTTAGTCACTGCACTTTGTAGTTCTACAATTACAGACTGTAGTCCATCTGTTGCTCTACATACGTTAGTTCCCTTTTCACAGAACCCCCACAGATCAGGAACTATTTGGGTGGTGGACCATTCTCGGCACTGCAGTGACACGGACACGGTGGCGGTGGTGGTATTGGTGTGTTGCTCTAGTACGAGTGGATCAGACAGCAGTGCTGCTGGAGTTTTAAACCACGGTTCACTCACAGTCCACTTTATTCAGACATTCCTTATTGCTCCACCTTGTTGATGTAAAGTCAGGGACAGTAGCTCATCTGTTAGTTTGCATTAGTCATCCTCTTATCCTTCATCAGTACTCGGTGGTTAGACATTTTTGATAGGTGGACCATCTTCAGTCCAGCAGTTGCACTGAGGTGGTACTCCAGCCGCACTGCTGTGCTGTGTCCCTTCATATCAGTGCAACACACTAACACACCACCACCACGTCATCAGTGTCAGTGCAGTGACTGATCCACCACCCAAATAGTACCTGATGTGGGGGTCCTGATCATTAGGGGACAGTAAAGGGGACTACAAGTATGCAAGGAAACATATGGACTACAATCTGTAATTCTAGAACTACAAAGTGCAGTGAATAAAGCAGCAGCAGAATATAAACTGAAAGATACAGAACTAAGACTTTTCCACAGTACCTACGCCATTTGTGTACAGGCTTATTGGCAAACCTGGCAAATCTTATTCTAAACTGTAAACGGTTTGACTTTTGCCAGTTAAAACATCGAATAATTGCTCTGCTTCTAATGGCGGACAATGACGGACAAATCTAGCAAAGCAATCATCCACAAACCTTACAGAATAAGACAAAAACCCCTGAGCTATCATGTAAACATCTTCCAGTATCTTCAGCCCAGCTATGAGCGACACCCTGACGAAATTTACAGTAATCAATATCTTTAATAAGCAGCCGGTTTGGTCTGTTACCCCTCCTGCATGACATCAGGAAGTGACAGGTTTCGTTTCCTCTTTCCACTGCAGTGCTGAAACACACGCTCTTACATGTGGTCACATGGTTTCGAGTTAAACCGGTCCTACAGCAGAGACTCGTCTTTAATTATTAATAGGAGTAGTACTTCCCATGTCAAATGGCAATGTGCTAAACAGTTACTCTGGTTCATCCAGGATAGGTGGGGTGCTTGATCTCTCATGCTATAGAATGGCTCTGAATGGGGAGGGGGGACTGCTGAAGGGTTAGGGTAGAAGAACGAGGGGGTGGGACATGAACCGAAGCAGACACATGCCCTACCATGTTGAGGTCATTTTTTGTAGCAGCAAGCTCAGTCCCCGTTGTGGCAGCAGGGACGTCCTCCAAGGGTACAAAGCCTCTCCTATCGATCAAGCTAGGAGAAAAAGAAAGGACATCACTGACTCTATCAATCAGCTGTAACATGCGTTTTATAATCTGATCATAATCAGATTGCTGCAGTTGTCTGATATCCGATGTATACAGCATACTCCGATCAAGAAATCCGATAGAGAGCTGGATTTTACCTCAGTAATCGGATTTCTCAGCGCATGTACATCCATAGTACGATTTCAATCAGTTTTCGCAGTCTGCACATGCATAGACTGTAGAGCTGTCCCAGTAGCGGCTAGTTGCCAAGTACAGTGGGGCAAAAAAGTATTTAGTCAGCCACTGATTGTGCAAGTTCTCCTACTTAGAAAGATGAGAGAGGTCTGTAATGTTCATCATAGGTACACTTCAACTATGAGAGACAAAAAAAATCCAGGAAATCACATTGTAGGATTTTTAAAAATTTTTACTGCAAATCATGGTGGAAAATAAGTATTTGAACACCCACAAACAAGCAAGATTTCTGGCTCTCACAGACCTGTAACTTCTACTTTAAGAAGCTCTTCTGTCCTCCACTTGTGTGACTCTGTAAAAAGCATTTCAAGGTCCTGGAGTGGCCTAGCCAGTCTCCAGACCTCAACCCAATAGAAAATTTGTGAAGTCCGTGTTGCCCCAAAACATCACTGCTCTAGAGGAGATCTGCATGGAGGAATGGGCAAAAAGTACCAGCTACAGCGTGTGCCAACCTGGTGAAGACTTACAGGAAACGTTTGACCTCTGTCATTGCCAACAAAGTATTGAGTTGAATTTTTGTTACTGACCAACAATGTGATTTCCTGGATTTTTTTTCTCATTTTGTCTCTCATAGTTGAAGTGTACCTATGATAAATTACAGACCTCTCGCATCTTGCTAAGTAGGAGAACTTGCACAATCAGTGGCTGACTAAATACTTTTTTCGCCCCACTGTATACTGTACAATAGCACAAACTAACAAACATGCTTATTTTATAATAAAGTGTTGAATATCTCATGCAATTTATCAAATCATGTATTGAAAGTGAAAATCAAAATGGTTAGCTCTGCTCAGGCTTTCCCTTCAATGGATGACATCACAATTGCAACACTATTTCGAAATGTAGAGGAAATGCCATAACAGGCAGTAATATTGCTTATTCAGTGGAGAAGTGGGATTAAAGACACTGGTGCAATCCTGACTAAATGGGCGAGGCATGACCAAGTATTAGCAAACATAAGACGGGGTTTATTTTTGTCTAAAAAGGGAACCGGCTTACAGTAAAACAGCTTTGCAAATGACATCTTCTGGTAGGTTTAGAGATGTCAGGAATATAAAAACAGAACCGTTCTAATTTTTTTTGGTGTTTCAAGGTTTTAAAAAGATACAACGATAAGGATTACTGTATTGTACAGTACTATGGTGTTGCAAGTAATATTATGGTTTAAAACAAAATGCTATGTGCAAAGTACCTGTATGTGACTAGGGTAATATCCGGTCACATCACCTGTATCTTAGAACAACCATAAGGAACCAAAACATCTCAGGTCACAGTTAAATTTGAAGGAATTACATTGAGACCAAATGGAAACCACTGCCTCTAATAGACATAAAAACTTGCCATTTTATACCATAACTATCCAATTCAGGCAGACAATCAAACTCACCTTGGAGGCATCGGTCCACACAGAACTGAGCAGCAGTTTTTGAATATGTTGTTGTAAGTGTAAGGATTTCCAGTTTCCTCATTCCCGTTCTTCCCCGACCAAGAACCTTTTATCTTCAAAAGCCAAGAAAGCCTTCAATTATTGCCAGTACTAGGAGATCATGTGAGCGTAAATCACGTCATCACTAAATACTTTAGCTTACTTACATCCTCGTTTGTGGTGAGATTGGCAGCAACCAAGTAGGTGTGGAAGCCTGAGAGGCCCAAAATAGACCATACTGAGAAGAAACACACTACTAACTCTAAAGCAGTGGAAAAGGAGTGAAGGAGAAAAGCAAAACACCAACGTTACAGACAAATTACACAAAACTTCACCCTTTTACACACTCAGATCGAGTTCAAATATAAAGTAGTGAGCGGACCGGAGGTCTGGCACCATAAGATGATAACCAATCATGCAAGACAAATGGGTTCAAACAACATAAAGCATAACGGAGACAAAAGGATATCTGGCGGGACTTTCCTGAAGTGCAAAAACCAACCCATGTCCTCCTTGTGACCCTGTAAAACACAAGGGTTTAATAATGGTCACGTTATCCTTGGGTCATTAAAGGACATCACACACCAGTTAGTGCCGTCTAACCTGATTGGTTGAGAAGATTTCGTTTTCCAAGTTATGATAAATTAAGCACACAATCATAGATCATATACAAATAACACAACAACCCTAGGAAATTTACATTTACAGCATTTAGCAGACGCCCTTATCCAGAGCGACTTACAATTGGTACAATCTTACAATCCAAGCAATTGTGGGTTAAGGGTCTTGCTCAAGGTCCCAACAGTGGCAGCTTGGCAGAGGTGGGATGTGAACCTTTGACCTTCTGGTCCAGAGTCCAGTACCTTAACCACTAGGCTACCACAGTCCCCAGAAATTGTTGGGGAATTGTTACCATTGCATAGAAACCACTCATTTGTTGTGGACCTACATTTTGGTGGAAGGTATCGTCAGTATTAAAGCATATTCAGTATGAGACTTGAGGCTTCCTTGATGTATTTTGCGCTCGAGGTTGCGTGTTATCGCGAAGAGCATCATGGCTGCGATGATCTACGGCACTAGTGTTTGGCCAAATCTCAGTCGTGATGTTACTGGCGAGAACGCACTCCCTCTCGTGTTCTATACGACACAGCGCCAGCGTGGTTGATGTTTCATATGCCCAGCGTAATACTACCATAAACAGTTCCAAAATGAATGGCATCCATGGAAATGTAGGTGTAATGTTATAAAAATGAATAGGCTCAAAATAATTAAGACAGTCCAAACAAATTGTAAATTATTTTCACCTCTAGAAATTCTAATGCAAAACATTAACACAGAACGTTGGCATTTAGCTTAAGTGACACAGCGGCAATTTGTTCGCCCCTCACTATGGTTCCCCAGACTTGAGTTATGGCAGTGCATTCCAGCTGGGTCAAGCATCACACAGACACTTAATTGGCCATGTCTGAGGAAGTGAGCCAGTTGGGGGAGTTAATTGAAACCCTTTAAAGGTGATTAGCTTTACCTAAAGCTGATTGAGAGAATGCCAAGAGTGTGCAAAGCTGTCATCAAAGCAAAAGGTGGCTACTTTGAAAAATCTGAAGTATAAAACATTGTAGTAGGTTTAACACTTTTTTGTTTATTACATAACTCCATACATGGCCCTTCATAGTTTTGATGTCTTCAATATTAATATTCCATGTAGAAAAAAATAAAAATAAAGAAACAACATTGAAGGAGTCCAAGGTGTGTCCAAACGTTTGACTGGTACTGTATGCATATTAACTGTAACTATATGAAACAGTATTAACTGTATGCATAAGTATATAGTTAGAATCATATCTGTACTAAGTTTTATCCAGTTCTAACAGAAGCACTCGTGACGAGCTTCATAATTACAATGATGAGCTGAAGGGGACCGCAGGATAGAAGTAGTAACTACTGAACTATTGCTCAGAATAAAATGGGGAACTAGACCACAGGATTATCACCCCAGAACCATTTATATTTAGCAAAAAGCTGTAGTTAATACTAAGAAACTGATCACATTGTAGGATGTTTAAAGAATTTAATTGTAAATTATGGTGGAAAATAAGTATTTGGTCAATAACAAAAGTTCAACTCAATACTTTGTAACATAACCTTTGTTGGCAATGACAGAGGTCAAACGTTTCCTGTAAGTCTTCACCAGGTTGGCACACACTGTAGCTGGTATTTTGGCCCATTCCTCCATGCAGATCTCCTCTAGAGCAGTGATGTTTTTGGGGATGTCGCTTGTCAATACGAACTTTCAACTCCCTCCAACAATGTTTTCTATGGGGCTGAGGTCTGGAGACTGACTAGGCCACTCCAAGACCTTGAAATGCTTTTTACAGAGTCACTCCTTCGTTGCCCGAGCGGTGTGTTTGGGATCATTGTCATGCTGGAAGACCCAGCCACGTTCCATCTTCAAAGCTCTCACTGATTGAAGGTGGTTTTGGCTTAAAATCTCACGAATACATGGCCCCATTCATTCTTCCCCTTTAACACGGATCAGTCCGTCCTGTCCCCTCTGCAGAAAAACAGCCCCAAAGCATGATGTTGTCCACCCCCATGCTTCACAGTAGGTATGGTGTTTTTGGGATGCAACTCAGCATTCTTCTTCCTCCAAACACCGACGAGTTGAGTTTTTACCAAAGAGTTCTATTTGGGTTTCATCTGACCACATGATATTCTCCCAATCCTCCATATGCTCTCTGGCAAACTTCAGACGGGCCTGGACATGTACTGGCTTAAACAGGGGGGGCACGCCTGGCACTGCAGGATCGGAGTCCCCTCTCTCGGCGTAGTGTGTTTACTGATGGTAGCCTTTGTTACTTTGGTCCCAGCTCCTCTGCAGGTCATTCATCAGGTCCCTCTGTGTAGTTCTGGGATTTTTGCTCACCGCTCTCATGATCATTTTGACCCCATGGGATGAGATCTTGCATGGGGCCCCAGATCGAGGGAGATTATCAATGGTCTTGTATGTCTTCCATTTTCTTACAGTTGCTCCCACAGCTGATTTATTCACACCAACCTGCTTGCCTATTGTAGATTCACTCTTCCCAGCCTGGTGCAGGTCTACGATTTTCTTCCTGGTGTCCTTCAACAGCTCTTTGGTCTTGGCCATGGTTGAGTTTGGAGTCCATTAATACAGGTAACAAGTGGAGAACAGAAGAGCTTCATACAGAAGTTGTTACAGGTCTGAGAGAGCCAGAAATCTTGCTTGTTTGTGGGTGACCAAATACTCATTTTCCACCAAGATTTACAATTAAATTCTTTAAAAATCCTACAATGTGATTTCCTGGATTTTTTTTTCTCATTATGTCTCTCATAGTTGAAGTGTAGCTATGATGAAAATTACAGACCTAAGTCGGAGAACTTGCGCAATCAGTGGCTGACTAAATACTTTTTTGCCCCACTGTACATGCGGTGCGTTGTGTACGTACTCAGAGCCAGATGCGTGGTCACGCAGCCAAAGATGAAAGCGGTGAGGAAGGACAGAGAGACAATGAACATGTAGAAGAAGCGGTAGTTTCGCTTTCCCACGCAGTTCCCTACCCAGGGACAGTGGTGGTCAAACCTTTCTGAAGAAACAGGAAACACAACTCGTCACCTCAGCTTTCAGGCATCAAATTATTATTACATAACGACTCCACGGAGCTCAGAGCAAAAAATGAGCCAAGCAACGACTGGCAACAGAACTAAGCTCTTAGACTTAAAACCTGACAATTATTAGCAATAGATAGCTTTTCCATTCGATTTCTTTAGCTGTTGAAGCCAAGTCGATGAACCTGTGAGCTTTTTATAGAAAGATGAGTCAATAGTTTTGACTCCATGCTTAATCATGATTCAGATGCAGTCACTTCTTACCAGCTCTTCGAAAACAAATAATGATTCATCAGTCCACACTACTGTCTGCTGAACCACTGCGGAATCAAACTTTCCATAAATGGCCTTTTAATACATCTTCTAGACACAAAGCCTCCATGAATCAACCTTGTCATTTATAATAGATGCACCAAAATAAACTTTTGACCGAACAAAATGAAACATTGGGCTGAAAACTGAATACAGAACACATTTTTTTGCAATAGTTTATCAATAGTTTGACTCTTGCTAGTTTTAATCAATTAATTTATGCCCAGTTCCCAGCTAAAACCCACAGAAGGCTTTATATTGTTGGCTTAGGGTTCTCTGGTCAGTTAGAAGCTCTCAGAGAATGCCCTATATGCCAAATATTCGTTGCATCTACATTCTTCTATGTGGTTAAAGGACATCACTGCATTTTTCTAATGGGTCTGGTTAGGTAATTCTTTCACCGATACAATCTATAATCCATCTTCATCAGAAGACCCTTCACACCAGTAATTTCATAATATTGCAAAAACATTTCATCCAAAGCAAACAGACTGACGTTTAGCAGCCAGAACCAAACGTCTCTTCTGTTCTTCAGTTTTGAAATAGTAAACCATTATGTTTCTCATATTTAGCAATTGACAAGGCAAACCTTTACTCTACCCACAACTGTACACGGTTTTAAACATCACCTTAACATAATATTTGTAGAAGACGTGTGAGGACTGCACACATACTTACACAAGATGAACTATTAAGCTTTCCCTGGAAGCATCAATATTAAAAAAAATCCCCACCACACCTTCTCTACTCACCCACACAGTTGTCACACAAGCTGCAGTGGGAGGTGCGTGGCGGCCGGAAGATCTTGCAGGTGAAGCAGTACTTCAGCTTAACCACCTGCTGGTTGATAACAATCTCTTTTGTGCGAGGAGGGGGTCGATAGGAAGTGGAAGAACCACCATTGGGGTTATCTGTGTAAAAAAATGAAAAAATAAAAACATTTTCAGGAAAGGATGATGTCAGCTTTTCAGAGTTGAAAAAACAAGATTTTGTAAGAAAAAGCAAAAGGCTTGATGTTCTAATCTAGAACAGGTTTATGCATGCTCGTTGAGGTTTCATCATTCCTGAGTCCCTACTAGTCAAACAAGCACTGGAATGACTACAAATCTTTAGGGAACTACAACACTTTATTAAGGACACCAGTTCGACAGCTTGCTAATGCGTATGTAATCATATAGCCAATCACGCGACAGCAACTCGTTGCACCTGGGCAAGCAGATGTGGTCAAGATGACCTCGAGTTCAATTCAATCATCAGAAAGGTGGTTTAAGTGACTTTGAAGGGGGTACGATTTGTTGGTATCACACAGGCTGAAACTGCTGGTCTATGGAGATTTTCACATAAGAGTAATCTCCGCATCTCTGAATGCGCACCAACTCTTGAAGCAGATGGGCTACAGCAGCAGAAAACCACACAGACTGCCACTCCTGTCAGCTAAGAACCGGTGCCTGAGGCTACAGTTTGCACTGGCTCACCAAAAATGGACAGCAGAGGATTGGAAAAGCATTTCATTGTCCGATGAGTCTCAATTTCTGCTGCAACATTCAGAGGGTCAGAATTTGGCATAAACAACGCGAAAGCGTGGATCCATCCTGTCTTGTATCAACGGTTCAGGCTGCTGGTGGTCTAATGGTGGGGGGGGGGGTATTTTCTTGGCAAACTTTGGCCCATCGTTTAAACATCGCAGCCTACTGTTGCTGACCAAGTGCATCCCTTTATGACCACAGTCTACCATCTTCTACACTCCATGTCCCAAAGCTCAAACCATCTCAAACTGGTTTCTTGAACATAATGCCCTCCACAGTCACCAGATCTCGATCCAATAGGGCACATCTGGGACGTGGTGGAACGGGAGATTCCCATCATGGATGTGCAGCCGGCAAATCTGTAGCAACAGCGTGATCATGTCGTGTCAATATGGACCAAAATCCCTGAGGGAAGTTATCGGCGCCTTCTTGAATCTGTGCCACAAAGAACTAAGGCAGTTTGAAGGCACAAGGGTATCCAATCTGGTACCAGCAAGGTCCACCTAAAAGTGGGAAGAGATATTCTGTGCAGACACTGGACACTATTCTGTCCTAGACCCCTTACAGGAACTTCATCTTCTCAGATCCTTAAATGCCTTCCTTATTCAATGTTACTGGCTTTACTTAACTGTTGCTCACCAGATGATCTGTCCTCCATAACTGGAAGCTTGCTACCCACTCAGCCAGACTTGCCAAAATGGGGGGGATCCAGACAATTCTACACTAAAAACTCAAAGTGCTACGATATCCCAAATCAGGGTTGCTCGAATCTTTTTACAAGCCATGGGCACCTATTCTCAGCTTCACTGACCGCCTCGGTGTTGATCCTGAACAAGATAAGAGCTTCAGAGCCAGCTGTGACAGACCAAGAGAGACTAGAAATGCAAAGTTTATTCTTCCTTCCCTTTTTTATTGTCTACAAACATTGCTTGGTGATGAGTAAGGTGAGAACTGGGGTGTTATTCTTATTTATTACCAGTTTCGGTGTACGATGTCATACACCCTCAAGTTCAACAAAATGACACTATTTCAGACAAAATGCGACATGGCTCCGAAAAGTCTGAGCACTAGTGTCTCACCGATCTGCTTCTCGATATCAGCTGCCTCCTCTGGCGTCGCCCGAGGCAGAATCCCCGGGTCTGTAAAGCTGGTCTGAAGAAGGGAGACGACCACAAACACAAACAGGACCCCTCCGATCACCGGGATACTGCTGGTGAGGTGTTTAACCAGGAACGGACAGCTAAAAGCACAGATCACAAAGAATGAGTGACCTACCTCACAACGATGACTCTACTCACTGTGGTCTGCTTTTATTGTTTTGCACGTACTGCTGACTACAAGTCTATGGCCTTAATTAAAGGCTAAACATACAGCTGAGGTGTTCACACTACAGTGCAGGTAGTGAAGCTTTAACTGGGTGGCAGATAAATGACTGGGGTTGATGTAAGCACGGTGGATTTTTAGGTAAACCATCCCAAATTCATACATCAACAAGGCCAGAACTGCCGCTCGTTGGATAGTTTCTCTTTTTCCGAACATTCTCGGTAAACCCTAGAGATGGCTGTGCTTGAAAATCCCAGTAGATCAGCAGTTCCTATAATACTCAGAACAGCCCGTCTAGCATCAAGTCCAAAGTCACCCCCCATTTTGATTTATCATCTACGCCACCCAAGGAGGTTGGGTCCCTTTTTGAGTCTTGGTCCTCCCAAGGTTTCTTCCTCATAACGCTTTGGGAGTTCTTCCTTGCCACTGTCGCCCTAGGCTCGCTCAATTTGGGATTAGATGTAGATATTAGGAGATAATTTAAACTTTGAGTTGCTTTGAGACAATGCTCCATTGTAAAAAGCGCTATATAAATAAACTTGACTTGACACTCGGTTCGAAACATGCCATCTTGACCATGTCTGTAGCCCAAATGCATTGCCTCTGATTAGTCATTTGAACAGGTGTACCTAATAAAGTGGCATGCGAGTGGTTACTACCACTCTATAAACCACGTCAGGCTGTGGATACTGGATTTCATTTTAAATATGACCAGCCAAAAACTGAACAAATAAGGAGGAGATGAAGGTAGAACTTCATGGCGTTTGACACCTTTGGGTCAAACACTGTAGCTTAGTATTATAGCTTTTTTTAAAAGTGTAAAACGTCGACCTTAGGCTTCCACGCTTTCATTACACGACATGGATGTCAGAATTGTCGTGTGAATGTCACCCGCGAGACATTTCGTCAACAAACGCGTCCTGTAAATAAACGTTTAAGCTAGCTAACGTACTGTACACACGACACGTTGTGTAGTTGCAGTTTCATGCTTGTGGGCTGTGGTAGCCTAGTGGTTAAGGTACTGGACTATGAACCAGAAGGTCCAGGGTTCAAATCCCACCTCTTAAGCCACAATTGCTTGGATTATCGCTCTGGATAAGGCCTGCTAAATGCTGTAAATGTAGCCAAACAACAAGCACTCACTCGAATATGAAGAACAATCCGCTGGTGACCAGGATAAGCCCCAGAGTGAGAGGGAGCACGCCGCTTTGCCGGGCCACCATGATCCTGCCGTCGCAGTAGAAGCGATTCTTCCCTGGAAACACTTCCCACTTTCGTTTGAGGCGTTTGGGCTTCTTCTGTTGGAGAGGTCTCGAGTGAGGAGCTGCTGGAGGTGGAGGTGCCGGTGTCGGCGTCGGCGTCGCCAATGCCTGAGGGTCGATTTGTTGATACTCGCAGTTTTTCATGGCTTGGTGAGTTTCCTGCTGGTGGAACACCATCATCCAGTTCTTCTCCAAACACACACGTTAACCGTCGTTTCTCCACGCTGCTCCTCTCCACACTTCAGCGCTGATCTGATGTGAGCGGAAAGTCATGAACCGCTGCGACGTCGGCCATTAACGGCCGCAATATCTCACAGGAACCTGATACAATCAGCGATACATAAGATATACCATCTGACCAGTACTGTAATGGAACGTGTCCGGTTCTGTAGCGCACACAAACACCGCACGCTTCACATCTGCCTGGCCATTCTCATATATTCCCCGACTCACACGCGCTCCAGTGGATTCGTTATCGGAATAAATACGTTAATAAATCAGTAAAGGTGTCTGCAGATTTAATTCTCGCCACGCCTCGCGATGTCTTCATTTCCACAGCCAGTATGGACGTTTCCACAAGCTTGTAAACATTACAGCGAAAATACAATCACGCCGCCTAAGCTACAACCAGAGCACCGAGGTAGAGCATTTAAATCCACATCCTTTAACCTCGGCGTCTTTCTATAATCCTTCTCACAGGCCACAGCACATAATCTCGGCGTAACATCCACTCTTATCAGGATCGGTTTCGGGCTGTGTTTGAAATTACATCCTACACACGCTAAACTCCGCCCACAAGCAGTATGTTGTACACAGTATGCGAACGACGTGCCATGGTTTGGTGTAAAAAATACCCGGATGACACTGTTGCCTACAACATTTGTTCGGAAAAGATTGTTTATTAAATGTAACCAAAATTGTCCACCGCCAAGAAAGAGTGCAGACAGCTTATTTACAGTATACGTCATTCTAATGGAAATTGCGTACGCAGGATATATGAACTACGGACAGTGTATTTAAAATCGAGTGAACTACTAATCCCAACAGGCTTGTAGCTACCTGGGAGTCACGTGACTGTGTGTAGCGGATGGAAGTGTTCAAATCCAAGCTCTTATCTTCGTTGGTGTGAGGTATCGCTTAAAAATACATAATGGACTGATTGAAAAAAATCTCACTCACTCTACACACCCACTTAAATCCAATTCAGGGTTAGCACATAGTCAAGTCAAGTTAACTCAGATCTATTTATATAGCGCTTTTTACAATGGAGCATTGTCTCAAAGCAACTTTACAAGTTTAGATTATCTCCTAATATCTAATTCAAATCCCAAATTGAGCAAGCCTAGGGCGACAGTGGCAAGGAAAAATGCCCTAAGTGTTATGAGGAAGAAACCTGGAGTCATAGTTCAAATAAAACGTAAAATATGCACATCGGCATTAGGTGGCCCAAGTATGATGGGGCAGGAGCTGATGACGGAAGCAGCTTGAGTGAAGCATCATGTGTGGGGCTGGAACTGGTACCGGAACACAGCTCGGAGAGAAAACAGAAAATGTAATTAGTTATTGATTAAGAGCACAGTGTCTATTAACAATCACTGATGCCATGTGTAGCATGAGACCCCGGCAGCATTAGCTATAGCAGCATAGCTAGAAAGAGGAGAACTGGTAGGTAACACAGCCAAGAGGGATCACAGGAGACCTCGGCAACCGAACATCTCTGATCCCCATAAGACTCTGCCCTTAGTCTAAGGCAAGGATGCACAAGTCAAGATCAAGAGGACCGAAGCCCAGTTCAGCCAGACCGCCCACCCGACACTCCTACAAACACTCTACTCCTACATACAAATACACTTGGTCTTTCACGTGTTGTTGTATTGAGAGGAAACCCACGGAGATGCGAGAAGTACGCGCAAAATCCACACAGGCGGCAGGGCAGGTCTTGAACCTGGGTCTCTGGAACTGTGAGGAAACGGTGCGAAACACTACACCAGGGTGCGTAGTGGAGCTAGCGGTTAGCACGGTCACCTCACATCCCCCGTTCGATCCCTGTTCGTGTGGCGTTTGCATGTTCTTTTCAGGTTTCGCGTGGGTTTCCTTCCACATTCCAAAAACGTTAGGTTGCCCCACCTTGGTCCGGTATGAAATGTGACTGACGATTATGACGTATGTTTGCTATAGGCATGAATAGCCACTGATGCTGATTAAACAACCGTAACGTGTTCAGTTCATGCACATGAGCAAAGACTGTTTAAAAAGGGCAAGCTCTAGAAATACATGAGCAAATATTTCTTCTACCAGGCTGGTAAGTTAAGGGGGATATTAAAATATTTTGTTTTTAAAATCTCACCCTTAAAAACTAACCCTTAAAGTACCTTTATTGTTGAAATAACAAATGCACCTGCCACATTAATTTCAGGTAAACAGCCTTTACTGTCATTATACAAACACAAATACAGTACAATTACATTTTTCTCTTTGCATATTAAGCAAGGCAGCGTCAAAGTGAAGGTCCTTGCTCAGCTGTCCAAGTGTCAGTTTGGTAGAGCAAGCCAGGGTTTAAACTCCCAACCGTTCATTCCTTTAATCTCTAGGTCCCCACCAACCTACAATCATTAGTAATCAGTAACCCAACCTTAGTTTTATCAGTGTTTATTAAGAAGTCTTACAGTCATCCATGACCATCTATGGCACTGTTAATGTAGAGATGACACAGAGGCCAGCTTATTAGCTCACCAACTGAATGGAGTTTAGGTCAAAGAAACTGGGATGACTACATCCAAAGCTTGTTTCTGTTTACTGAGCCATTATCATCGTCTTTGTAGAAGATCTAAGCAGCACCTAGTTGTAGCTTCTAGGAAGAGAGAGCAAGCTTTTCATTTACCAACTGCTTCAGTAATGAAAACGTGGCTAATTTTAGCACATAGCAGCTTTCAACAGTACACAAAGTGACATTTTCATCAAAACACACAAAGTTTACTTCATTCTAAAATCGTCTGTCTCTGCTGAGTCATACATCCATAGATGGAGCCTTGTTTTGGCCACACCATTACATTTTAGGAAGTAAGACTGGACCACATCTCATGGCCATATGCTGAGTAATTAGATTCCATTGTTTTGAAGTAAATATGTCCCAAAGTCTGAAAATCACCGAATACTTTTTTACAATTAAGTCTTTTTTTCTCCAATATGAAACCCATTCCTTCATTTTTAATCCAATTCAGGGCCCCACAGAGCCAGAGCCCAGACAGCAATATAGGACCCACTGGGGGGAACCAACCCTAGGGTCCCAATCCATCATAGGGCACACAGACACTCAGTCACTCACACTGGAACATTGTAGATAGACCAGTCGATCAAAGCTGTGTCCTCGAAATGTAGTACCTACCTGATAAAGCAGCTTTCGCGATTGGTCAGTCCGTCTGAAGGCAAGTTGGTAAAAAAAAAAACACAGTTGTCCTGCAATTTGTATGCTCTCTTCTTTCACTAGCTCTTAGGTGTACTGTATATAATCATTAAGAAACGCAATTAATTTCACCAGTTATTAACAAGTAACCACAATGAAACTATGCTTTTAAAAAGCTGTTATATAATCCACCCTCTACAGGGACAGCAACTGGAGATTCAAACTGAAAGACATACTGTGGTAGCCTAGCGGTTAAGGTACTGGACTATGGACCAGAAGGTCCAGGGTTCAAATCCCACCTCTGCCAAGCTGCCACTGTTGGGTCCTAGAGCAAGACCCATAACCCACAATTGCTTGGATTGTAAGACTGTACCAATTGTAAGTCGCTCTGGATAAGGGCGTCTGCTAAATGCTGTAAATGTCAATGTAGTGAAGAGTAGTTCTCCAATATGTGAATGGTATCCTCCACAAAAACAAACTGTGGAGAAATTAGGGCATGGAACATGAAAGGTAAGAGTGAATGTTCTGATTTTGACCCCTCTTATCCAGGTCAGGGTCTCAAATTATGGAATTTGTTATACCCTAACAATAATGAAATGGTAACCTCGGTTTAAGTCTGTATAATGTAGCTACTGTCATATATTAAGATTTCTATAGTCTAGTCAGTAAGACCTTAAGTTTGACTTACCTCAATTGTGGTAGCCTAGCGGTTAAGGTACTGGACTTTGGCCCAGAAGGTCTGCCAAGCTGCCACTGTTGGGTCCTTGAGCAACACCCTTAACCCACAATTGCTTGGATTGTAAGATTGTACCAATTGTAAGTCACTCTGGATAAGGGCGTCTGCTAAATGCTGTAAATGTAAATTGCTTTTCCTAAAAATATGCTTATTCATAGAATTAGACCTACATGCTGTGTTGTTCAGGCACCTGTAAGTTATGTCCTATAATCTGGTAAATGTGTTGCATTTCAGTCACCTTCCTGATCAAATGGATAAAGCTCGATCAGTTGTTTGCCTCCAAGTGATCACACGTTCAAATTATGAAGAGGACAGTAAGTCAGTAACGGCGTTCACAATGCATAATAGATGTTATGCAACGTGTTTTCAGCCCAACTGTCAGTTCAGAGCACATCAGAACATCCTGCTACCGCGTGAGAATAATACTTGTATGATTTAATATGGGTGCACTGTAAACCAATGCTTTTTTATAACCAAAAGATTGCAGATAACCAGAAATGACACCCAAGAAGCATGGGTACAGGTACTGTCGAACCTCATAATAGACGCCTCTTCAATCGAACAACTGTCCATTTGAAATTTTCTTTGCCCCCAAATTCGAAGAATAATTCCTCAGAATAAGTTTTCTAACAATGAGTGATGCCACGAGTCAATTAAAAGCTGTATGTGGGCTGCATCTGGCCCTATGGCCGGACTTCAGTGTAGATAAATTAGTTTCATTCTTCCATTTACCATCCAAGCCACCCAAGGAGGTTGGGTGCCTTTTGAGTCTTGATCCTCCCAATGTTTCTCATAACGCTTAGGAGTTTTTTCCTTGCCACTGTCGCCCTAGGCTTGCTCAGTGCGGGATTGGCCATACATATTACAAGATAATCTAAAATTGGAAAAAGAAAACTCCCATTGTAAAAAGTGCTATATAAATAAATGACTGACTTTGGACACCCCTGATCTAGATCATCTAATTCCTCTGGACGACGTGAACATAAATAAATCCATCACAAACATCTTACCAAGATTTAATGTACATTTATTCTTAACACGTGGAACATATAGTATAAAGATTTCATACTGAATAAATGATACTCATTAAGCCAAAAAAGTGGGGATAGGAATTTACATCAGTATTGTAGCTACATCATCTGAAATACAAATATGTGAGATCCATAGCACTTAAGGGATGAGGGGATTTCTTACGGACTGCCTACGTTTGGTTCAATGTAACGCTCACTGAGCTATAGACCTGCTTCATTCTCGAAACGTGAACTGGTGAAGCCAAAACCAATCCCTGTGCCCCAGACGGACGGGAGGGAGGGAAGGAAGGAAGGAAGGGGTTAAATAAACACATGGCAATGCGCAATGAAGGGATCTTGAGTGTAACCTTTAATTCGTCAAAGATTAAAAATGGTGAAGAGCGCCATAAGGTGAGAGAGAGAAAGAGCAAAGAGTGTATTATACATCAGTATTTACATCGCAGCCTGGACTGCACCTGGAGCTCAAGACCAGTCCTAAGAGGTGATTTCTTTAAGGGTCAAGTCATACAATCAAGGGACAAAGAGGTCGGGGTGTTGTAGGTTCACGATACTTTGGGGAGGGAAAAGCTTTTTTTTCCCCCTCTCTCAACAGGAGCTAAAATCATTTTAAAAACTACAGTTCTGCTGCCAAGCCAGCATTATCTCAGTGTGAAACAGTATTATTACAGTATGTTTACAGTTTGTATTTTTACGTGTACAGTACAAAAAAAGTCCTACAATCTACTGCACAGGCCTCCCATTTACAAACATCTGTTCACAGCCGACGACCTGGTTCCTGGGCTGAGAGTATAGATCATTCAAGATACAACGACTTATACCACAAACAAGAGTCTGAAACTATAGCGCCTCCAAACATCAACTAGATAACTGTGGTCTCAGTGCCCGCAAGCCCAGCCAACCCAAGGGAGTATATGGGCACTTTAATTTCCCCAAACTCACTGTAAACGTGACAGCAACTTTGGTTACAGATTTTAGTTTTTGTTTCTTTTTAATCTACTTTTCATTTATTTAAAAACCAAAAACAAAAAAGTAGTCCTTCTGAAATGGCAGCGCATTCCCGCAGGCTCTCTCGCAGTGTCTCGCGTCATTCATCCACGTTAGGTTCTCTTCCGTTTATCCACACGTTAAATCCACTTTGTCACTTTGTGAAATCATTTCGTGAAACCCTTCCTTCGCAAAGAAGTAAAAGGTACAAACAGTGTAATTTGAGGTGATTTTGCATAAATTAAAAAAAGGACACAGTCAAGTTTCTGCCGTTCTGTTTTCTCCGCTCACCGCGCAGGTAAGGGGGGGACCAAAACAAAAAACAAAGGGTGAAGGGTACTAAGAGCCACCCCACAGCTGTCATGACTGGCCAATCAGAAACAGTATGTCACAGATCACGTGGGACACCAGTGAGTTCAGGAGGGGGGATACGGAGACGTCCAGTAGCCGCGACTCGTACAACATGAACTCCGAGTGGTTCTCCTCCACCTTGGCGAGGGCGTGCAGGGCACGGGCTGCCCGCCGCATCATGTCCACGCTGGTGGGCTCGAAGGACGCACCCTGCATGTGCAGCAGCGAGCCTTGGCTCTGTTGAAACTGCGTGGCTGCTAGACTGTCCTCCAGAAAGCCCAACAGGTTTCCTACGCTGGCTTTCTGCACAGCGATGGCCCGAGCCGCCATGCTGTCGCCCTGGGCCAGGTTGGCCAGAAGCACTACGGCCATCTCCCTGCACACGGGCACCTTGCGTTCGCCGACCAGGCGCACCAGCGAGCCGAAGAGTTTCTCCAGGCGGCTGAAGGGCGGCGTGGCCAGAATGAGGTCGACGTTGTTATCCTGGACGCTGAGCTTGCTGAGGGTCTCGAGGACGAGTCTCAGTGGGGAGAGCGCTCCGTTCAGGCCTAGCGTAGGGAAGGGGTCCATGGCTTCGGCCGAAGGGCAAACAGCCCAGTGGAGGAGACCGTCCAGCAGCGGCAGGCAGATGCTCTCGGGGTATATGGATAGGTCCAGCTGGCCTGAGATGTTTGCTAAAGTAACCAGACAGTTTTCTCGCAGAACCTCCAGACAGTCCCACCACCACTCGTCCCGCTTGCAGCCGACCCCTTCGTCGTCGTCCTCCTCTTTCTCGTAGGTTACGGGGGCCTGCTTGCGCTCAGGGTGCCGATGGTGCAGGAGCACCACGCGACTCAGGATCAGCAGCAGGCCTGCATGTTTGGACATCTCGTTGTCGTTGCCAGGGATGAAGGAGAGACTGCGGATGATGTTGGAGACACCGATGCAGCGGCGGGCTAGGGAGTCCTGCCAGTCTGATAACGTGCATAGCGGGGTCTCGTCCTTGCTGTGGGGCTCGTCCTCCAGGATCTTCACATCTCGGCTTTGCTTTGCAGGGTCCATACCCAACAGGAGCTTGCTCTTGTCCTTCTCGCCCTCCGTACTGCCCTGCGCTGCTTCTTCAGTCACCGAGCCTGACCGGGATGCCAGCGCATCATCGCTAGTGGTCGACATAGTGGCCGATGTACTGGCTGGTACCGCGTTCTTTTCTTCCGCTGATGGTTGCTCTGACGATGGCTGACCGTCTGGTTGTTGGTGCTGTACGCTCGCCTGAGTCTGCGCATCATCGCTAAGCGGTTCCGTTCCGTGACGCGGCTTCTTCCGGGGCTCCGTAACCACAGGCGCCCGTTTAGGAGGCTTTAACAAGTCCAACCTGCTCTCAAAGTGGGTTTGGATGTGCTCCGTGGTGTCACCTCCACCCACACTCCAGTGAATCAGGCCACTGTCAAAGGCCTGCCGCCGACCCAACTTGCTCGCGCAACCAACGACGAACGTATCTTTCTTCCGTACTATCTTAATGGGAAGCTTATCAAATTTGCTAGCCTGTTTGGGCTTCTCCTCTGGTGCACCGCCGTCCTGCGCGGGTGACGACGACCTGGACTCCTTAGATGAAGGAAACTCGCCTTTGGTTTCTTCGTCAGGCTTTTCAATGGGTTTCTGGCTCGGTGTAGAATCATCTACCTCCTGCTTGATGTGGACCTGTAATGTTTGATGGCTACTCTTTTCCTCTTCATCAGACTCCTCTTCCTCGTCATCCATATTCTCCATTTCTGGGCTTTCATCATCAGACATATCGGTGTCTACAGCATCTGGGTTGATCAGTGTTCGCTGTCCAGGATCGCCCACTTCGTACTCTTTCAAGATGCCAAAAATCTCTATTAGGCATCTACGGAAGTATTCAACTATCAGCTCGAGGAAACCAGGAAGCTGAAACGAGACAGACAACGATTAAGACCAGGGTTACTTTATGTGAAACTGTGGACTGTGGTAGCCTAGCGGTTAAGGTACTGGACTATGGACCAAAAGGTCCAGGGTTCAAATCCCACCTCTGCCAAGCTGCCACTGTTGGCTCCTTGACCATAATGGTCATCTTCACAACAGACACATGGGTTACATCAACACAAGTCACGGGCCAATTTAGCGGGACCAATAAACCTAATGCATGTCTTTGGACTGTTGGGGGAAACTGGAGCACCCGGAGTAACCCAGGCAGACACGGGGAGAACGTGCAAACTCCACACAGGCGGAGTCCGGGGTCAGGACCGAACTGGGGATCTTGGAGCCAACCGAGGTCTTAATTATAATGGGAAATAAAAATGTCTTTCAACCCGACGCTGCAGCCATAAACAGCCAACAAGCACGATCACCTCACAAACCAAATAAATGCTGCAATCCACGAGCAGAGGTGGGAGTTTAATGGTGGAAGTCAGTCATTTATGAGTGCAAGTAACTACCTTACCAGTCGGGTGCTTGCTTTCTCATTAGCCTGGACTAGACACTGGCTATATTTCACAAGTAAACACATTATCATCAACTGTTTAAGTTTTAATAGTCACTAACTAATCTTTTGTACTCATATGTACACGAAAATGGTATCCGTCATCTTTGCCGAGTGCATTGTGGTACGTTAGTCCATAACTAGTATACATCGGTTGTCCACTATATTTACTGTGCATTATGTACACAAAGTAGTGCACTATATAGGGAATCGATTTGTCCACTGAGAATTCAGACAGCCCTACAAAATGGCCGACACCCTACATAGTACACTAAATAGTAAATGGGGTGCAATTTCAGACACAGCCACTGTGTTGATGTGTTTAGACTGTTCTGTGCAAGTTACTTGTCTGTGTGGATGACTTTCCGCTATTTATTTGTGACAAGTTATGCCATTCGTAAGTGTCCTATTGTAAGTAATACTCATTTTTCTAAAGTGGTTCACATTCACTCGTTGAGCCTCTGTTCCATCTGGCTGATCTTCCGTGTTGTTCCAATACTGTCTATCAATGCATTTTTGGCTTCTGACAATTCTTCTAAAAAAGAAAATGCGCCGGGATGCTGTGTAGATGGTAGCGTTCCACTCGTGTTTTCAGCGGTGTATCGGACACACTTACGTATCGTTTGTACGCAGGGTTTTGGTAAAAATACCCTTTATATTTACATTACAGTAGCCTAAAAAGACCTACAACCGGTTTGAGAGAACGTAATGTGGCCATTACGTGACACACATGAGTGTGCAAGTGAGTCTGCAAGTCTCACCTGACACAGGCTGAAGGTGGAAATGCTATTGTCGTCATATAGAAGAACATTGATGGTGTCCAATGCCCAAGTGCTCTCCGCTAACAGCCCAGATTTGAGAGACATCATGACTCTCCAGGCTTCTGGTGTTCCTGTATATAAACCCGAAAAATAGATGTCAGTTCATTAAGAGACAAAATAATCTCCTGGGGAAACGTTAAGGCGGATTAATGGTCTCGTACCGATATCTTTCATCGTGAGTCTTCGGCGAGGTTTGAGAATGGGCTGGGTTGCTTCCACAGAGCCTGGAGGAAAGGCTACGTCTCTCCTTATTAACGGAGACTGCACCGATGACGAGGCTATGTGCGACGCTGGGACTGGGGGTCCAGCTTTCTGAATCTTCATCCCAGCATGCATGTAGGGGGACTTGCTAGGGGACGTCCTGTTCTCCATTGGCCTCGGCATGGGCGTCGGACTGGACACCTGGGGAATGTGATTTTGCGAGGACTGATAGTTGGACTGCAGTGTTCTAGACATGGGTGGGCCGGAGCCAGCAGGTCCATAGGGCTGCTGCCGCTGATTAACGTGTCCAGGCCAGGGCCCTTCATGATTTATTCTCTGGTCTGAAGGCAACATGTCTTCAGAACGGTTCATGCCATGGTAGCCTGGCCCTTGAGCGGGAACTCCAGGAGGGCCTTGTCGGTTAGGATAGCTGGGATAGTCGTTTCTGCCCTGCCACATGGGACCCTGGGGCCCATCGGGGACAGACGGCATCGGGCTACCCATGATCTGCGGCGGCATGGAGGACTGGGAGTTGGAGCCTCCAGCGTTGGGCCCTCTGTCCCGGCCAAAAGCGAAGGGGAACTGACTTTGTGGGCCGGGTGGACGGCGGTCTGAGCCAGGGAAGGTGTTGTACTGGTTGTACATATCAGGTTGGGACTGGGGTCCACTCGAGGGCTGAGGGCCCTGTTGTTGTTGTCCACTGAACGGATATATTTCCCCTTCGTGCCGCTTCGCCGGGGGACCATAACTTCCTTCTACAGGCCTCTTTTGTGAATAATTCTGCAGGGTAAATAAATCGTGTCAAGGACTTGACAAACATTCACTTGTACCCCATCGACAAACCTAAATCATACTTTAGGTCATTCCTCATTACAGATGACACATAAAACTGATCCAAGAGCTGAACTGTTCTATACAAACCGGCTGCTGCTGTGGGAAGATTCCTGGCTGCTGATTTGGGTATGGACCACCAGGGGGAGCATTTTGAGCAGGATACTGATTACCATAGGACTCATGCCTACAACAATATAGATTAAGGCAAAAATTAAAGCTCCAGTAACTAAAAACTTTGAGCTTTACATTTGTAATAGGTATAACCCCAGAAGTCCGTAAACTATATGAACCTTTGCTGCTGTGGAGGCCGGTTTGGTGAATACATCCCTGTTTCGGCACCAGAAGGCATCATGTTTGGCTGTGGGGCTCCAGGACCCATGCCTCCATCTGGACCCATTCCTGGTTCTTGTCTGTAAGGAGACGCATTCATTCAGTACTCAGTAAAACAATAAACAACATTAATAAATAAATAATTCAGTACAGTACATACAAGGCTATATTCATTTGGTAACCAGTAGCTCAAAAACTTTTCTGGTATTAATAATGATAGTTAGATGATACTTTGGCAGTGTAATATTGGATTATTTTCCTCAATAAATAAATGCCCAAGTATAATATTTTTTATTTGTTCAACAGGGTTCTCTTTATCTACTTTTAGGACTTGTGTGGAAAATCTGATGATGGTTTAGGTCATATTTATGCAGAAATATAGAAAATTCTAAAGGGTTCACAAACTTTAAAGCACCACTGTAGCTGGCGCCGTTCTATTAATAAAGGTTTTAAAACATGTGCACACAGAATCAGCTGTCAAGTAATACAGAATAGATGTACCTTCTATCAAACCCTTGTCCATATGGTCCATACTGCTGTCTCTGACCCATCTGCATATTAGCCATTGGTCCTGCAGGGCCTCTGTTATATTGTTCACCCATTGCATTATTGGGGCCTTGTCCAGGACTCATGAACTGCTCACCGGCTATAATAAAGCAGATGCATATGGAATTAGCAATAATCAAACAAGTTTTAGACGCAAACGTGTTACGTAGTTATCATGCTTAAGTTGGTTGGTACAGAAACACGCTGCGATTTGCAATTATGTGCAGCCTAATAATTTGTTAATAAAATCCAAGTAATTGTGGGGCTCAAGGACCCCGCAGTAGATGTGGGATCTGAACCCTGGCTCTTTAGGTCCACAGTCCAGTAAGTGCTGCCATCCCATTCACCTAGGCATCCTCTACATATTAATCTTCTCAATCCTCTAAATTAGTGACAGTAAATATAATGTATATGGCTTCTAATTTAAGAACATGTGATCATGAGGAAATGTTTGAGAGAGAAATTAAGAGCTTTTTTGCAGTTAAGTACTGCCACCAAAGCTGTGCTCATAAAATATAAATAAAATGTTATTAACATCTAGGCATCTAAAGTCTAATAACATCACATTTATATTATCATACTAATCATACTCACTGTATCAACTACAGTCTGTTATATTCTCACCTTTCCTCATACCGCCAAAAGGATCCTTAGGCTCGTACGGAGCCATGCGACCCATTATATCCGGTGGTCCACCCATGCCAGGCTGGTAGCTGGAGTTGGGAGTCATCGTGTTCCGTCTAGCAAAGGCAGGGTCCCCTCCATCAGCAAAGGGGTCTTGAACGTTCACACTGCTACTGTTTAAAGGTTAAATATCAGCTTAAAATACAATCTCTATTCTTAATCCTAATTCTAAATCCCAAACAGAAAGCCTTATGCTCAGTTTCAACCAAGGATGCACGTCTTCCAAATGAATTCAGACAGAACTGTAACTTTTGACATACCGTACACCAGGCATAGAAGGCATCTGGCTGTGGGGCGTTGAAGCAGGCGTGGGGGGCTTCAGGTCTCCGCCTTCAGCCATGGAACTACTCGTCGACTGGGGAGTCTGAGGACCTTGTAAAGATCCAGACCCGGCTGAAGAAAGACACAAACCAATTCAAAATATAATGTATAACTCAAGATGTGTGAGGGAAATGAATCCTGATTAAGATGGACTGTAAGACTTTACAGTCTCAAATTGAATGGACATGGTTGGCAACAATACTTAGGATGGCTGTGGCATTTAAACGATGCCCAATTGGTATCAAGGTGCCCAAAGTGTTCCAAGAAACCTGAGCCGTAGATACGAGGCAGGATGGATCCATGCTTTCATGTTGTTTATGCCAAATCTACAACCTGCTGGCCCAGCCACATTAATTAAATGAAGGGTTTTTACAGTGCGTGCACTGACCTGGAGAAGGTGGTTGGACCTTTGCCTGGTTCTTTTTGGGGTCATTGTTGAAAATGTCAGGCGGCGGGTCCTCGCCACGCTCAATCTTGCATTCGAAGGCGTACAGACACTGGATGTACTGCTTCTTCAGTGAGCTAGCTGCACTACTGGAGGTGCCGACATTTAGGTTCGTAGCCAGCTCCCTCCACTTCTTGTTCTTATTCACCTGAAAGCGACAAGAAGCCGGGCCGAATGGTCAGTACAAGACAAAAAACAATGTTTCTTCATTTGAGGACATTAGGTACTGTGACTTCATTCAAAATGTTAAAGCTTTGAAACACATTGTAAAAACACACTACATATCTGTGTACTACAGTAACCAGAGTGACTCAACTCAATTAAGAATCATTGCCCAATATTGGGGAATAACAACAATAACAAGTAAATAAGGCATCTTCTACTGCAGTGTTAATTTTCATTTAGTTTTAGTCAGTCTTTTTACCAAAATGTAATTTTGTTTTAGTCATAATGTAGGTCAAATGAATTGTTTTTAGTTTTAGTCGAGTAATTATTATAAGATTAGAGTCGACTAAACATACAGTAGATTCAGTTGACTAAAATATGACATGTAAAGGCTGAAATACATAAATGCTTTAACATTTCCATTGAATTAAAGCGGTTATAACTCAATTTCCAACATAGATCTGCTTCAAACTGTGTGTGGACACTCATGAGCTATTGTGGAATAGAATTTAGTTTGAATAAATTCTATATTATGAGCTTTATTAAACATGTAAGATCAGATAGTGGGGAAAAAATATTTAGTCAGTCAGTGATTGTCCTACTTAGAAAGGTGAGAGATGTCTGTAATTTTCATCATAGCTACACTTCAACTATGAGAGACAAAATGAGGAAAAAAAATCCAGGAAATCACATTGTAGGATTTTTTAAGAATTTAATTATAAATTATGGTGGAAAATAAGTATTTGGTCAGTAACAAAAGTTCAACAATACTTTGTAACATAACCTTTCTTGGAAATGACAGAGGTCAAACGTTTCCTGTAAGTCTTCACCAGGTTGGCACACACTGTAGCTGGTATTTTGGCCCATTCCTCCATGCAGATCTCCTCTAGAGCAGTGATGTTTTGGGGCAACACGGACTCTCAACTTCCTCGACATTTTCTATGGGGTTGAGGTCTGGAGACTGGCTAGGCCACTCCAGGACCTTGAAATGCTTTTTATGGAGCCACTCCTTCGTTGCCCAAGGGTGTGTTTGGGATCATTGTCATGCTGGAAGACCCAGCCACGTTCCATCTTCAGTGCTCTCACCGATGGAAGGAGGTTTTGGCTTAAAATCTCACGATACATGGCCCCGTTCATTCTTCCTTTAATACGGATCAGTCGTCCTGTCCCCTCTGCAGAACAACAGCCCCAAAGCATGATATTTCCACCCCCATGCTTCACAGTAGGTATGGTGTTCTTGGGATGCAACTCAGCATTCTTCTTCCTCCAAACACAACGAGTTGAGTTTTTACCAAAAAGTTCTATTTTGGTAGTGTATTACTGATGGTAGCCTTTGTTACTTTGGTCCCAGCTCTCTGCAGGTCATTCATCAGGTCCCTCCGTGTAGTTCTGGGATTTTTGCTCACCGTTCTCATGGTCATTTTGACCCCACGAGATGAGATCTTGCGTGGAGCCCCAGATCGAGGGAGATTATCAATGGTCTTGCATGTCTTCCATTTTATTACAGTTGCTCCCACAGTTGATTTATTCACACCAACCTGCTTGCCTATTGTAGATTCATTCTTCCCAGCCTGGTGCAGGTCTACAATTTTCTTCCTGGTGTCCGTCAACAGCTCTTTGGTCTTGGGCATGGATGAGTTTGGAGTCTGACTGTTTGAGGCTGTGGACAGGTGTCTTTTATACAGATAAGGAGGTGAAGGACAGAACAGCTTCTTAAAGAAGAAGTTACAGGTCTGCGAGAGCCAGAAATCTTACTTGTTTGTGGCCGACCAAATACTTATTTTCCACCATGATTTACAATTAAATTATTTAAAAATACTCCTTAAAGATAGTATGAACAGTTTTCAGACAAAGTAAAATATATCAACATCGTGAACTGGAAACGTAATTAATCCCT